>PVIU01024389.1:0-25763 GCA_004026605.1 Ondatra zibethicus
GCACTAAGAACATACTTTGCAAATACCATTGAATGTTATCCCTCACGATTGGATGTCTTTCATTTTCAGTTATGTCTGTCCAATGTATAAACTTGACCAAACTAATTTTCCTCCCTCTAATTAAGCCCATTGCAATATTCCACTCATTCAAGCTTCCTGTTAAGTGAAACATTATTTTCACTTATCAGTGTTCTGTGATGTGTTCTCAGTGGCTTCTAATTGGGGACAATTATAAGAAGATAAATTTACACTCAGCAGTGGCAGGTGTCATTACCATATCCCTGCTCTGCTCCTGAGGACTTCCTGTTTGTTCAAGACAACAGGGAACCGGAATGCGAGTGAGGTCTGAAGAAATGCACAGCCAGTGAGGACATCCTTCATTTTAATTTGTTGGTTTAATACAGCTTTTGAGGAAATCACAAAATCCTCCTCACCTGATGTGCCTTAATGGCCTTAATGACATGAGGGGGTGGTGTTATCTTAGTTCTTAGGAGACTCATGGAGTCTTACAGCCCTGGAGAAATGGCTAGACTGAGCCATTTGCTCAGAAAAGGCACCATACGCAATGATATGCATGCACACAAATGTGATAATAAAACCTAGGGTTTTGTGCAGTAATTATCAACAACTTAATTGCAGAAGAAAGAAAAAAGGGAGCTCAGGGGAGGTGACTGATACATTTTTGCATAACTGAAGTGAGGAAAAGGTCTCTAGAACTTGAGGGAAGGTTGAAACTGATGGCTGTCAACCAAGGAGAAAATCCTTCCTCTCCCCAAGGTCCAGCTTCCCTTCATTTTCCTTTTGTAGCCAGGAAAAAAGATAGGATTAATCTGATTTCTCTACAGAAATATCAAGTGATTTTTTGAAAGTGTTGTGTTAATAGAAAAAACCAGACAAAATGGGGGTGAAATGTTGATATGAGAACTTTTGATTAGCATATTCATACATGTGCATGCATAAGTGAGTTCATGAGCACAGACATACACACAACACACACAGTTTCTCTCTCTCTCTCTCACACACACACACACACATACACACACACACACACACACACACACACACACACACACACACACACACCATACCATGACCACACATAGTAAGAATAAAAACAAGACCATCCTTTTTGCCCTAATTTAGATTGGGGACATTTGGGAAATATCAGTATCTAACCTTAGGGTTAATGATGCACAGGGAATGAGATTTTAGTGTGTCTGGGTGAAATAAATGCAGTGTGCATCGGGGTCATACATCATGGCTCTCATTTTCTTCCTTTGTAGAGATCCAATCAAGAACTCTTCATGCTATCAGTACGAACTGTATATTCTGTCAGGATGTGCAGCTCAATCTGTGAGTTTAAAGGCTCTCACAACTGTTTAAAAGAAAGAGTGAGCCTGTGCTATGTGTTAATGACGTCTGAAACATTGTCCTGTGAAGTCGATAGTATCCAACAGCTGTTCTTTACTGAGATGAATTTGCATAGCGGGGGGGGGGGTTGCATGGACTCTTTCTTTTTCTTTTTTTTTCTTCTGGGCTCCTTTTTGGAGGCAGGTGTTCAGTGACTTGCATGCCCCTAGTTTGTGTTCTACAACTTAAAATGAAAGGTGACAAAGGTTTTTTTGGATGTGGACTCAGCAAAGTCATGGAGATGTTAAGAAATCAAACAGTAACTGTTGGACTGATACTTCACAGCTCCCAGGAAGCAATTAATCCTGATGAAACAAGTCTCAAGTAGTCCACTAGACATCCCCCCATCCCAACCCCTTTAGGAAGAAATGGTTTCCGTACCACTCCTTGAGTCTGGACTGGCCAGTGACCTGTTTCTACTAATAAAAGGGAGGAGTTGGAAGGGGGAAGAGTACAACTCTCAAATTTCTAACTTTGCAGGCTGAGTTTTAGGAGATCTTCAGCTGTGAGTCCTTTTAATAAACAAAAGTACCTCTGAGACACCAGCTTCCATAGATGATCTTTGGCTGCACTATGACAACCATGCTACGAGAAGGCCCAAGCTGGCCAGCTGGAGAGACAGAAGCTGCCCAGAGGCACACTGAGTTGGCAGGTATTTGAGAGAAACGGTCTTAAACTTTACTTCTGGTAGAGTAATGCCATGAGGAACGGCATGAGAGCTCCCCCTGTTTGCCCTACTTAGATTCTCTACCCACTGGGTCTGGGGCAAGTACTTTTGTACTGCTGCCCCTGAGCTTGGGAAGGTTTGTTAAGGTGTAACTGATAATCTGCACAGCACACAGTGCTCCTTGGCAGCCAACATGAAGAGGACTCGTCAAATGACTGACTATTAAATGTGCGAAACATCCTGAATTTCTGCAAGGCAATTTTTATCCTCAATAAAAGGATATGTGCAGGAACAATGGGTTAAGTACTGCGTATTGTCTTCATTGCATAATGAGTCAATCTTTTATTTTATTTAATTCTTAAAAGGAGTGCTAGATACACTCCATACTCTGGATTTCTGCAATTGAGATTTAAAGCAAAACTATTAAAGCGCTAAGTCTTATTACTTTGAGAAAATTATAGTTCAGAATGGAAACAACATACAAATTATCAAGAGATGATGATATAGAAAGTGATATAAATCAGAATGTATTAGGTGTGTTATCTGGACTGGAGAGAAATTACCCCCAGATTTCCTGCACCAGGGAGGACATCTGGGCACAAACATGGTTTTAGCCAGGTCTTGAAAGAAATGGTGGGACAAAATTCAATAAAAGAAAGAAAAGGGACTATTATGGGAGTCTTGACATGACAGACGTCTAACATAAGACAACCATGAAAGAATTCAATTGATGACTTAAGTCAGTTCAACAGTTCTAGATGCTGCTGCCTGTGGGTGGAAAGGACTGTGTAGGATTCACTTTGGGCTGTGAGATACGACCATGACCTCATGGTTAAAAGGAGGCACACGGGCCACAGTGTTAGCCGCACTGTGATATTGGGGGAGTGCAGAAAGAGCGAGTCTGTCATGGGAGAAGCTAAATGACATGGTCAAACAGCATCACATAGGCACAGAAATGAGGTTCTGCTCCAGGGGCACCTGGCTTTAGATCCCTCCAATTCTCTGCATGTGCAGGTATCTTATGTGCTCACACACAGAACGCAGCTCGAATTCCTCATGTAATGAAAACTTACAGGGGGAAATATCTTGTAAAGTGACATAACATTTGTGTGTGTGTTCCATGCCAAATTTTTATAGAAATATTATTTTAACACAGTCATTGCAGCAGTAAACATCAATATTATGATAACTCAACATAAAAGTGCCCAATATCACGAATTATCATAGAGATAAACATCAAGAGCAAAATAAAGTATTGCCTTACATCTTGTTGGAGAATAATTTTATTATCTTTCTTTTTATTTATTCCTTGTGTCTTTCACATGACGTCTCCTGATCTCACCCATCTCCCATCCCATCCCCCAAATTAAACAAAAGAAATTTTAAGAGAAGAAATGGAAAAAGGACAGAAGAAGAAGGAGAAAAAGAAGAAGAAGAAGGAGAAGGAGAAGAAAGGGAAAATCTCATCATGGAAGCTTCAGTGTGACACAGTAAGTCATGCAGTAAATCCCTTTATCCACAAATTTTTACATGCAGGGGTTCATCCCAAAGAATCATTGGTCTGGTTTGAGGTCTCTGCTACACCATCAAGACTGGGCTCTCACTGGGACTCTTCCTGGACATCCTGTTGCTGCCCTGTGACATAGAGATCTTGCAGCTCTAGGTTCACAGGACTGACCCCTCTCCCACTGCCATGCTCCAGGAAATCACAGATGGGGTGGACGCTAGGGTGGGCTGGCATATAATCCTAGTTCTGGGCCTGGGTAGTTACCCGGTTGGTCAGCCCTTCATCTCTCCCCCATTTTAGCCACCAGAGTGATCTCTACAGCATTGCCCTGGCTGGTTCACCCCTTGCAGCGATGAGCAAGGAGCAGGGTTGTTTCTGCCTCTTTCTAGCCTTCAGGGTCAGTTCTCCCACACCTACACTTTCAGAGCCAGCTCTACGGTGTGGGGCCACTCTCCCAAGTACTGCAGCTGACAAGGGGCAGACACAGTTCTCCGGCTCTTAGGACCTCAGGGCCAGCTCTCCCATGTGCCTCAGATGTTCATGGGGAGGGGGCGTGCATCTGTCCTCTGCCCATGCTGCAATGTGACAGACGAGTAAAGGGGACAGCTCTCCCATGCTTCCAATGTCAGGGCTGGCTCACTCACACCTCCCACAACAGGGTCAGCTCTATTGTGCTGCCCAGGCAAGGTGCAGGGTTCACTTTCCCAAGTGCTGTGCCCCCACCAGCAGCAACATCTGGGAGAGCAGGCCCTTTATCTCACTTGGTAAACACAAGAGAGTAATTTTTAAAATTAATTCTTTTATTGAGATTATAATATAATTACACCCCCTTCTTCTTCCCTTTATACCCTTCCATATGTGCTCTTTTTCAATTTCATGGCCTATTTATTTACTTTATTTATTTTACGTACTGACTATATTTTCTCCTCCCTCTTCTCCTCTTCACCCCTCTCCCTACCTCTCCTCCTCCCATCCTCAATCAACTCCTCTCTGTTTCTGTTTAGAAAGGGGCAGGTGCTGTGGGACAATGGTTTTACCATGTAAAAGATTTGTTTCTTGTACTTGTTTAATAAAATGCTGATTGGCCAATAGCCAGGCAGGAAGTAGAGGTGGGGCAATGAGAATAGGAGCATTCTGGGAAGAGGAAAGATTCAGTCTGCAGTTGTCACCCAGACACAGAGGAAGCAAGATGTGACTGCCTCGCTGAAAAAGGTACCAAGCCACGTGGCTAACACAGACAAGAATTATGGGCTAATATAAGTTAGAAGAGTTAAGCGGGGTGATGTTGACACATGCCTTTAATCCCAGCACTTGGGAGGTAGAGGCATGCAGTGAGTTGAGGCCAGCCTGGTCTATGAGAGCTAGTTCTAGGACAGGCACCAAAGCTACAGAAAAACCCTTTCTCAAAAAAAAAATCCCAAAAAATGAGTTAATAAGAAGCCTGAGCTAAGAGGCCAATCAGTTTATAATTAATATAGGCCTCTGTGTGTTTATTTGGGACTGAATGGATGTGGGACCTGGTAGGACAGAAAACTTGGTCAACAGGCAGGCCTCCCATGGGTATCAGCAAAGCATGGAATATCAAGTTGTCATGACCTCTTTTTATTAACTATTGTTATACACGCACACACATATGCATATACATGCACACACATATATAAATATAATAAATATAAACATAATACACTAAGTCTGTATGATGTTACTTGTGCCTATGTTTTCAGGGATGCCTGGACAGCAACAACACACATGCTAGTGTGGTCAAGGAAAGCATAAGAGTCCTCAGCCCTGCACAAAAACCAAAGGCAACAAAGTAATGTTGAGAATAGGAGAAACAGTCTTCCCTGGGCAAGGGCAGCCTTACGGGTTATACAATACCCAACAGTGAGCCCTGGAGAACAGTTTTTAGGAAGATTGACGTTATCAATCTTAGCAATGGTGTGAAGCCATCAAAATTCAGATAATTTTTTATGGAAATGAAACTGGACAGACACCTGCCATCTGCTGCCATTGTCCTGCACATCAGGACTCTAAACCTTGGGAACCATAAGCCCAAATATCCTCTTCCTCCCATAAGTTGACTTCGTCATGGTGTTTTATCCTTGCTATGGAAAAGCAACTAATAGAGAGCTCGTAATATTTGTGTGTTTCTTAGTATGTATGCTGTACCACAAAGGGAAAACATGGAGAATAAAGATTAAAGTCCAGTTAGGGCTACATGTGAGGGAATATTTAGGGAAAGAATACTGGTGTCTACAAATGCTTTATAAAATGTAGCAATGGTTCAATCAGTAAAGATCTGGAAAGAGACAAACAGACCTGCGATCAGTTAAGTATATTCAATAGTGATGAGAAAATATAATTGGTGGGTGTCCTAAATTCTTTTCACAAGTTCCTTAATAAATTGTTTTAAATTGTTCTAATAGCTAACATTTGAAACTAAATAAAGGAAAGTAATTCCTTAAAGCATTGCAAAAACTCCTGGATCAAACATGTGACAAGGTATGTCAAAAGGAACAAGTTCTCCATCTTACTAGGCTGTATAATCTATCTGGTTTGTTAGAGCTATAGAAAAAACAGTGTATACAAGTATAACACACTCAAACAATACTTAACAATGTCCTTAAAGTTGTGTTTCTGCCATGGCAATGTAAAAAATGAATTTCATTTTATGGCAGACACAGGAAAACATTGATATACACAGAGACTGGTACTGACTGCAAAGGGCCAGAACTGAAGTTTGGTTAGGACAGAGTCTTTGTAGTGGATGCACTGCAATTGTAGAGCAAAAATCCAAAAGCAGCCACAGAGATTAAAAAACAAAACAAAACAAAACAAAAAGCCAGACTAACTAACCAACCAACAAAACCTCAAAACTACTAGCAGTTACCACTCTTACAGTTTCAGAGGCTAAGTTCATGATTGTCATGGTGAGAAGAAGACAGGCATGGTGCTGGAGCAATAGCTGAGAGCTTTACACCCTGATCCACAGGAAGCAGGCAGAGAGAGAGAGCGAAGGGAGGGGGGAGAGAGGGAGAGAAGATGAGAGAGGGAGGATGTAGTACTGGGGGGCTCGGGCTGCGTTCCCGGCGCCGGGCCCCTTGTGCCATCCGGCTCCCGGTGTGTACCCGAAATAATTACACAGAAACTGTATTCATTTAAATACTGCATGGCCCATTATCTCCAGCCCCTTATTGGCTAACTCTCACATATTTTAGCCCATCTCCATTAATGTGTATCGCCACTAGAGTTGTGGCTTACCGGCATGAGTCTAAGCAGTGTCCATCTTGTGCTGGAGAAGCATGGCAGTCTGCCTCTGCCTTCTCTCTCACAGAATTCCGTTCTATCTACTCCGCCCACCTAAGGGCTGTCCTACCAAAAGGCCAAGGCAGTTTTCTTTATTTAACCAATGAAGGCAATACACAAACAGAAGACGCTCCTACACCAGGAGGAAGCGAAGGAGGGAGAGTGGGGAGAGAGAGAGAGAGAGAGAGAGAGAGAGAGAGAGAGAGAGAGAGAGAGAGAGAGAGAGACTGGGCCTTGTGTTGGGTTTTGAAATCTCAAAGCACACTCCCAGTGACACACCTCCTGCAACGAGGGTACAACAAGGCCATACCTTCTAATCCTTCAAACAGTTCATCAGCTGGAGACTAATTATGCAAATACATGAGCCTATGAGTGGGGGAAGGGGATGTTTCATTCTCTTTCAAACCACCACAGATTGGATCCTCTATCTATGACAGGGAAGAAATCTCAAAAATATGGATACCTAAACAAGATTTGAATGATGACAATACCAGTGGACATTCCCACAGGGCTGAGCAAACGCTCATGTGGTCTCATCCCACTGCCTGGGAGAAGAATAATTATCTTTGCCCAGGGATGATCTCCCTAACCCTTGGTGTTATTTAACACCAAGCGGTCAGCCCTAAATTCTTAGGTTAGGAGTAACTCTAAATGGACTCAGCAGGTTTCATGATGATGCTTCAGTATCTCTCTTCCCCTCCAGCTCCATTTCTACTCTTCTAGTCAACTGATTACAAAGGACTCCAGCTGGGATTCACCAAGACTGTAATGTGAGAAAAAAACCTTACTTAATAAGACAGGCTATTTACGTTAAGACTATTTCAATGTTTATGAAAAGTTAAGAGCAAATAAATGCATTTCTAAATTCTATGGCTGGGTAAGAACAGATTGATTGTGAGGAATTATGACATGAGAATTACTGGGAGGCATGCCTGATTTAAGGACACTGAAATGTGTCTCAGCTTTCCGTTATTATTTGAAAATGCTCACAGTATTGGAAATATGAAATATCTGTGCCAACAGTTATTGTAGATTAACTGTAGTGCAGTTCATGGCAAATGTGTACTTTAAAAATGCACTTATGACAAAAGACATACGTATCAGACAAATGTAATATGGGCAGATATATGATTCTTTGAGAATTTACATTGAACTTTTAGCTAACAGAATCATTCCTTATATTGTCCAATCTATAAAATTGTAAAACCGCACTTTAGTTTTTATAGGCCGAGCTTAAATATAATTTAAATAAAATCATGTGAACCATTTTTTTCAGTCTCTGATTGTCTTTTGTGAAAACATATAATGCAGATAAAATAACAAAAGTTGAAGAGAAAGAGGCAGGGTTTTGGGTTCCAAAAGATGTAACTTTTGCTCATCTGGGAGCTGAAGATACAAAGTGTCTTTGAGAGCAGAGATGTCTCAGTGAGTACAGTACCTTGCTGTCATGTCAATCACTTAAGGTTGAGTCCCAGAACCTCCACATGTATGTGTGCCCCTCCCCCAAGGACATAAATACAAAAACCTAAGGCACCATTACTGAACTATTTTTTTTATTGGTTAACTTTCTTCTGGTAACTTCTTTTTTTTAAATAATTTATTTATTCTTATCTTATGTGCATTGGTGTTTTGCCTAGAGGTATGCTGGGTGAGGGTGTGAGATCTTGGAGTTACAGACAGTTGTGAGCTGCCTGTGGATATAGGGAACTGAACCTGGGTCCTCTGCAAGAGCAGCCAGTGCTCTTAAGCACTGAGCTCTCTCTCCAGACCCTCTTCTGGCAATTTCATAGCCATATAGAGGGCATTTTGTTACTCTCACACTTCATTCTTGTTATCCCCCTTCCACCCTCAGCACTCCCTCACCGATCCTTCTCCTATAATCGTGCCCTTTGTTTTCTCTGGTAACTCAATGAGTCAACCAGGGCTGCCTGTATGACCATCTGGGTGGCACCATCCACTGGAGCCTGGTGGAGTCATTTCTTTTAAATGATGATGATTTTGCTATGACAGAGAGCTGAAAAACAGCACACCCGGAAGACCTTGCTTGCTAATTACTTTCTTGAAAGGTGGGTCAGACAATTAATATCCAGACACCAGTAATTTTTAGAGTTATTCTTGCAGCTACACGGAAGGTCTCAGAATATCTGACTTCACTTACCATGAGGAAGGAGGTGATGCAAATGCAAAAGTGGCTTCTCTAGATTTCCAGCACTGGTTCATTATATTTACAATGTGCAAATGTAAAAGCATTCAAACTCAAAAAGACATAAAAATTCTTTCTCCGAGAACACAAGGAGCTAGTGATTGATTTCTCAGCTCCATTGTAGGGCAGAAGGGGAGAGCGTCAGTCAGACCGTCCTGGCCCCTAATCATCAGCACCTAGGAGTATTAACACAGTATTTTCTCTAACCTGACCTCCATTAGCATAATCATGGGCCATAATTATCTTCTCCCTTTTCCTTCCTTAATAGAATTTGACAAATTTCCTTCCTTAATAAAATCCACAGTAGCAAATAAGCCCATGTGGCTCTCTGCTCTGACTTTTTCCCCAGTGTTGTTGGGTAGGAGAGACCTTTATGTGTGTTTCAGTGAAATGTCTTTTGATTGCTTGAGATTATTTTTGAAAAAAAAACATAGCAATAAATATTTGTGGTAAAAACTTAAGTAATGCTGAAAATGCTTAAAACACTCAGAATTTTGTAAATAACAGGAAATATTTCTGGACATTTGGCTTCATTTTCTCCCATTATTATAGACTAACATATGTTTTTATTAGCTATAATTTTTCAGCATTTCTTTAGGACTTGAATAAGTAATTTTTAATGACTTTATACAAGACTGTTATAAATGTACTTTCATAGTCCCTAATTTCTTACATTTAGTTGGCTTTCTTGTAACTTGATTGTATATTTGAGAAATCCTGATGACTGAGACCCTTCTGTAATAAATATCCTTGTGAGGTTTTGTTTCTTTTTCTTAGACAGACTTACAGAGATGGCATCAAAAAGATTGAGAAAAATAAACTATTTAATTGTTATCAACTATTTTATAAGTTTATTCCCCAAAAATGCTATTTAGAAGTTTGTCAGTTCTGTACAATAAACTTCTAGGGGCATCACCATCCCTAAGTTCAAGCTCTACTATAGAGCCATAGTAATAAAAACTTGGTATTGGCAAAAGAACAGACACGTGGATCAATGGAATTGAAGACCCCAATATTAATCCACACAACTATGAACACCTGATTATTAACAAAAAAGCTAGAATTATACAATGGAAACAAGAAAGCATCTTCAACAAATGGTGGTGGTTGCCGGGCGGTGGTGGCGCACGCCTTTAATCCCAGCATTGGGGAGGCAGAGGTGGGCGGGTCTCTGTGAGTTCAAGGCCAGCCTGGTCTACAAGAGCTAGTTCCAGGACACAAAGAAACCCTTTCTCAAAAAAAAAATGGTGTTGGTATAACTGGATGTTGACATGTAGAAGAATGCAAATAGATCCATATCTAGGCCCATGTACAAAAGTCAAGTCCAAGTGGATCAAAGACCTCAACATAAATTCAGTTATACTAAACCTGATAGAAGAGAAAGTGGGAAGTAGCACTGAATAAACTGGCACAGGAGATCACTTCATAAATTTAACAGTGGTAGCACAGACACTGAGAGCAACAATTAATGAACTGGACCTTCTGAAAGTGAAAAGGTCTGTAAAACAGGACATGGTAAAGAAGACAAAACGGCAGCCTACAGGATGGGAAAATATCTTCACCAACCCCACATCTGACAGAAAGCTGATCTCCAAAATATATAAAAAACTCAAGAAACTAGACATCAAGATACCAAATAATCCCATTAAAATTACAGATCTAAACAGAATTCTCAACAGAAGAATCTCAAATGGTTGAAAGACATTCAATTACCCAACATTCTTAGTCATCAGGGAAATGAAAATGAAAATAATACTGAGATACTATCTTATTCCTGTCAGAATGGCTAAGATCAAAAACACTAATGACAGTTTATGCTAGAGAGGATGTGAAGTAAGTGGAACACTCCTCTATTGTTGGTGGGAGTGCAAACTTATATAGTCACTTCTGAAATCAGTATGGAGGTTTCTTAGAAAATTGAGAAATAAGCTACCTCAAGACCTAGGTATACCACTCTTATGCATATGCCCAAAGGCTGCTCCATAATATCACAAGGATACTTGCTCAGCTATGTTTATAGCAGCATTATTCATAATAATCAGAACCCAAAAACAACCTAGATGCCCCTCAACAGAAGAATGGATAAAGAAAATGTGGTTCATTTTCACAATGGAATATTTACTTAGCTGTAAAAAAAAAAACAATGACATCATGAAATTTGCAGGGAAATGAATAGACCTAAAAAAATCATCCCGAGTGAGGTATCCCAGACCCAGAAAGACAAACATGGCATGTACTCAGTCATAAGTAGATATTAGATGCAAAGCAAAGGATGACCAGGTTACAATCCACAGTCCCAGAGAAGCTAGGTATCAAAGAAGACTCTAAGAGGGATGTATGGCTTGTTCTACGAAGGGGAAATAGATAATATCTTCTTTGTGAAGTGGGGTGGGGGACAGTAAAGGGGGGATAGGGGATGATACCATGAGGGAATGGGATGGTTGAGTTGGGAGAGGGAGAGCATTGAAAGAGATATCTTGATAGAGGGAGCCATTATGGGGCTGAAGAGGAACCTGGTGCTAGGGAAACATCCAGGAATCTGCAAGTATGACCCCAGCTAAGACTCCTTGCAAGAGTGGAGAGGGTGCCTGAACTAGCCTTTTCCTGTAATCAGATTGGTGACTATCCTAATTGTTATCACAGAACCGAAATCAGTAACTGATGGAAACAGATGCAGAGATGGAAGCACAGAGCCTAGTTCCGGAAGTCCAGTCAAAGAGAGGGAGAAGAGATTACATGAACAAGGGGGATCAAGATCATGATGGGGAAACCCTCAGAGACAGCTGACCTGAGCACATGGACTCTGGACTGACAGCTGGGGAGCCTCCTTGGGACCAAATGAGGTCCTCTGAATGAGGATGACAGTGTGTGGCTTGGTCTGTTGGTGGGGCCAGGATCTATCCTTGATGCATGAACTGGCTTTTTGGAGCCCATTCCCTATGGAGGGATACCTTGCCCAGCCTTGATGTGGGGGGTGGGGGGACTAAGTTCTGCCTCAACTTGTTGTGCCAGGCTGTGTTGACTTTTCATGGGAGGCCTTACTCTCTCTGAGGAGTGGATGGAGGAGTGAGGGGTGGGGGAGGGAGTGGGAGAGGTTGATATGTAGTAGTGGTAGGTATGTAAAATGAATAAAAATAAAACAACAAAAGAAGTTTGACAGGCATTCAAATTCACTTAAGGTTTTCAGTGCCCAAATTTAATTTTAAGATTCATACATAAGTCAATACAGACATGGGTCTCAATAAGTTAGCTCCCTAATGGTTTAACATATATTAACATGAGTATATAAAATCGATAATTTGCACACTGACCAAGTACAAAACTAATTAGAATGCTGAAAATTTGACTTGTTAATAGAGTAATACATCTTTATTTTTGCTGTGCCAATTTTCCTCAAGTAAATCAAAGAAGTAACCTTTTTAAATATTAAAACAATATCTACATTAAATGGCTAATGCATTTTATTATGATCAACTTCACCTAAATAGAGCAAGAAAGAATAACTATATTTCTCAGTATGTCATTTCCTTACTTTACAAAAATACTGTGGATGAGCCCTTGACAAAGAACCATTAGCCATCCTACCCCTTAATGTTTTTCTATTGGTTTGATAAACATATTTTCACTTTGATGCTTCTAAATCTCTTAATTATCAACAACTCAATTTCTCTTTATAGTAATCGAAAACTATCATGCAGCACTCTCTATGACTTCTAACAAATAATAAATGGATTGAACAGAGTTCTGTCTCGATAGAGCTGTTAAGACCACTGTCAGCTTTCTCAAGTCCATTACGCTGCGGGCAATACCTCCCATGAAGAGTGTTCAGGTTGAACAGTTAAGTTGTGTTGAATGTTGTTCTTCTAACACAATATATTGAAACTTTACCTGTGTGTGAGAAAATATGTACTTATGTAAAGCTCCACCGCAGGAGCTGTGTCTACGATTGCTGGACAAACATTTGGCATGTGTGAGAATTCTCATTTTATTTGCTTAATATACTGTAAGGCATGTGTTTGTGTGCTTTTATTTATTTTTAAGAACTGGAGAAGTTTTTAGATGTAATGCCAGTACTTCAGGAGTTTGATCCTGATATTTGGATGATTACTGAGGCTACGATTACCTCTTTCCCTTTGCTGTCATTTCCATGTAGGCATACTTCATCATGTAAAACCTGTTAAACACATCTGGTGTGGGAAGTCCTTCTGTCTATGTGTTGCTTTTATTGGTTAATGAATAAAGAAACTGCTTTGGGCCTATAGCAGAACTATAGGGGATCAGAGCTAGGCAGGGAAAACTAAACTGAATGTTAGGAGAGAGAAGGCAGAGTCAGAGAGATGCCATGTAGCCGACAGAGGGGAAAGACATGAGTTGTCAGCTGGAACCTTGCCGATAGGCCACAATCCTCGTGGTAAAATATAAAATAATGGAAATGGGTTCATTCTAGACATAAGAGCTAGCTAGCAATACACTTAAGTGATTGGCAAAACAGTGATTTAAGTATCATAGGTTCTGTGTGATTATTTTTTGAGTCTGAGTGGCTGGGAAATGAACAAGCAGCCTCCTACCACACATCTTCCTTTTAAAGCTCGAGGAAAGAATAAATAGACGCATTCTATATATAAATAATTCTTTTGTTAAATACAGTGTGGTAATAATATTTTACTAAAACAATGTTTATTGAGTTTTTCCATAATTCATTTCTGTATAAAAAAGTCTAGAGTAGTTGTACATGCAGTTTTGTATTTGGAAGACTGGAAAACCAGAGTATTTTGTGAAAAATCAAAAGATACTTTGTGTAGATTTGTTTAGTGACTTGGTATTATGAAATACAACAAGAACTGATGCGGAACAAACTGGCACAGAAATAAATGTTAGTGGAAACTATATACATTCGGTATAATAATTAAAAATATTCATTTACTCGTAGTGGGAAAAATGTATTCTTTTTTAATCAACTTTGAGCTTTACTCATTGAGGATCTCAGTTGAGTTCTGGATTCAGGGTGAGGTTTGGGAAATGTCTTTCTCTTCTATAGAGGATTCGCAGCGCTCCAAGTGTGAACCTAGGCTAAACATCAGATATACTATGCTCTGCCTACGAACAGAAATCAATTCTGAAGTTAAGACTACCCATCATCTACCTATCATCTGTCTACTTATCTAGCTATCTGCCATATGTTTATCATCTATCTATCTGTGTTTATGTGCATGAATGCACAAGTACACATGTGTATGTATATTCATGTATCCTTTACTCTTCACATACATATGTAATTCAAAACATTATCCATTGTATGTCAGCAGTTGAAGAGGACAAAAGAAAGACATGACGGGGAATTAAAATAGTGTATGTTGATTTCCATTGGCATTTTCTTAGAGATGAATCTGAAGTATTTGCCTTGCTGTGACTCAATGAAAAGTAGCCGGTCCAATGGAATTGGTATAATCCAGGGCCTTTGTCCCTAACAGTAAATCCAGACCTGCCTTTGATTTCATTCTCTAAGTTTGTGTGTGTGTGAAGGAAGATACATGCATGTGTGAGTCTTTTATACATGAGTATGCAGATGTATGCAGATTAAATTCTGTAGTTAAAATTCCTCTTCTAAATTTATTTTCTACTCTGTTTTGATTTTTTCTTAGTTATCTATATACTCCCTTTAGTTATACACTGTTATCCTAACAAAAAAGTAACCCTAAATAATGGAAGGAAAATCTATTCTGTAAGGAGGTATATGAAAATCACATAAAATCTAGTTCAAATATAGTGTCTGTTATTTCTCCATGGTGTCAACTTTAGAGGGTTTTAAACACTGTGAGTTACAGGTTTCTTCTCCAGGATGACATTATAATATCAAACTTACAGCTGGGCACAGTTCCAACTAGGCATTGGGTAGGCATTCCTTTCCTTTTACTTCATCCGCTTATTCTACATGCATACCACCTGTTCACTGGCTGCTTGACAATGGCACAATTTCACTTATACATATGGATATGTGACATGATTAATCACTCTCCAACAGTGTAGAATGCTGGCTTTGTGTGACTCACTTCAGAAGCAGTTATTTGGAAAGATGCTAACTGTGCTATCCTGGCATTGACTTAATGCCAAGCGTCAGGGCGATTAAAAAGACTTAGAAGTATGAAGCACACCACCACTGACCGAATGCACTCTGCAAGTGACACAGGCCCTGAATAAATTACTAGGTATCCTAGTGACATTCTGTTGTTAAAAACAATGTGGCCAACAGCACCTTTAGGAGAAATGGGTTTACTTCAGTTTATAGGATATTGTCCATCACTAAGTAAAGTCAGGGTAGGAACTTGAAGCAGAAGCCACAGAGGAACACTGCTTACTAACCCACTTACAATATCATGGGTTGCCAGCTTTCTTATACAGTTCAAGACCACCTGCCTAGGAAATAGTGCCACCCACACTCAGCTGGAACTTCCTACACCAACGAACTATGAAACACAGGCCTCAGTTGGGGCTGATCTGGGCAGTCCCTCAATAGAGATACCCTTCTCAGGTGACTCTAGGCTGCCTCAGTTTGACAGCTAAAGCTAATTAGGATGCGAAATTATGGAAGAACCTATCTACCTGATCCCTCTAACCAGTTATTGTCTTTTTATATCAAGTATTTTGATCATAGTCTTTCCCTTCACCCAGTACCTGATCACTTTTGAGATTTATGTGAAATATAAACAAAGCATTTTCCCTTTTCATCAGACTTGATTGACCCTAAATGATTGATAAAAAAATATAAGATTTTTTTGACAGGTCTATCCTTAAGGGACCCAGAGAAACAAGAGGAAGTTGTATAGCTTAATGTGGTACAAGAATTTTTACACGTGTTTGCTCAAATGCTCAATGCGCATAACTCCAGTGGTTCCCCATGTGTGTTGCCCAACTGAGTGTGTGCAAAGCACTGGTGTGCTCTAAGATCCTCCACTGGTACCCAGCAATGCGGGTTTCGTTGTATGAATCAAGGAAGAGTAGTCAACATACCAGGATCTGCCTGAGGTAGAAAAGGCTCTTCCATCTCAACATAAGTGTGTGAGTTCTGCTCACTCTCTGAGGAAAAATGGAGCAGTTTGAGTTTCCTTGGAGCAGCAGAACAACAGAGTCTTCTAACAACAGACATTCATGTTCTTAGAGTTCTGCAGGCTGGAGGTCTGAAGGCAGCCTTTAGCCAGGCTGTGTTCCCTCCAGAGGCTGTAGAAGAGGGTCTCTGTCTTGTCTGTCTTGTGTCCTCCTTGGAGGAGTTAGAGATCACCTTGGTCTCTAGTTTGCATCATTATCTGATTGCTTCTCTTACTCAGTGTCAGAAAGCCCTCTCCTTATAAGAACAACTTTCACACTTGGAGAGGTCACACTTTAATCCAGTGGGATCTCACCCTAACGTATCTCATGGACCCTGAGTCAAGCTCTGTGATAACTTGAGTCTATCGTCAAATTGACAGAATGTAGATCATGCCTATGGATGTTATCATGTTAACTGATGTGACAAGAGCCATCTTACTTGTGGGTGGAGCCATTCCCTTGGCTGTGGGTCCTGGACTATATAAAATGAAGAAAATGAGCTGAACACGTTCATGCATTTGTCCTTCTCTGCTTCCTGCCTATGGATGCGATGTGATCAGCTGCCTGTTCTTAATTTGTCCCATTATTTCATCACAGCAACAGGAAAAAAATCTAAGGGATGTATAGACATTGTTTTAGAGGACAAAATTCAACTTATAATGGGAGTTAAGTGGTAAGTTCCATCTCCACTCCCCCTATAGCTATGGAAGTACTGGGAGTGACAGCATCAAAGACATTTTTTGGATACCTCTTTGGGACCAGTGACCTGGACGCCTTTGAGCTCCATGTTTAATTTCTTCACAACTGCACGTGCCCTTGCACTGTTGATAGACAACAGTAAGGCCTGATCAACAGATGCCTCCGTGACAGAGCCCCACTAACTGGAGCCTTCACTCAGAGATGGTCACTTTAGAAGATGCTTGCAAGACAGGGCGGTGAGGTGGAACTCCTGGAAGATGGGGCTGAAAAATAAGAAAGTACTCCACACTGCCTGGAGATTTTGCTGACAATGAATTCTATAAATAGCCGTGAAACCGATTTTATAAAGTGAAATTTCTCTCATCCTCAACAATCAAATGCAAATGTCACAAAGGGAAATGTGTTCACAGACCTATAACAAGCTCCAACAGGAAGTGAGGTGTAAGCAAATTGGAGTTTTTCCATGAAGCCGCTGCAGCGCCCTTCATCCTTCTGTGGAGGCGCCTCTGCCTCCAAGCCAGGGGACACTCTCTGAGGTGACCCAGAACATCCAGGGTCTCACTCTAAACCGGAGAAGCTGAGAAACACGCTGCTTGGCTACAGACTGTGCGGATGTACAGGGAAATGTTCCTCCTGAACAAGTCTCAAGCTGTATCAGAGAGCGGGTTAGCAAAGGTACAAGGAGCTGCTGGACCAAATGCAGAGTGTAAGCAGTGACTCAGAGTTTAAGGGTATCTTTCCAGAGAGAGCAAGGCCACAGAGGAGAAGGCAGTAGGCAAGGGTGCACATCACCAGGAGACTAGAGATGCCTTTACCTTAGAGATGTTGGTCACGATGCTGGGATGGTGGAGTGCTGGTTTCTAAATGATTCTAGAACTTCCATAATATCAATTTGATGTTCTTCCTTCTCATTCCTCCACTTCCGCCAAATATACACACCCTGTTCCCTCAACATACAGCAAGCCCTCACCATGTGTTCCTAGAGGTGTCCAGAATCCCTCTAGCTGGTTTTAATGGAGGGAGGGTGAATGGTTTAAGAGTCTGAAAGAACCTGGAAGTTTTGAGTATTAAAAGATGGAAAAATTATAAGTGCCAAACTGGGATTGCATTCAAAATAAACATAAGTAATAGTAATTATCATATATTAAAATTCCAATATCACTGTTGCCTGAGCATCGATCGGCTCAAGAGACACCACCACTGTTGCAGAGTCCGTGAGGTCACCTACTGTATTTTCTATTTGTGGAACATGAGAGTTTGGCCTGATAATGGGGAAACACCAGTGTGCCCATCGCTGGATGGGTATGGTAATAACACAGATCGGCGAGTATTGACCCAGGCACATGAGTGTGAATACTTTAACATGTGGCATGTTTGTCATGGACCTAGTGACCAACAGTGGACTTTCTCAAACAGAATACAGCTTAGAGGATAGAGGGAACTGGAGAAAATGTTTTTTTTTTATTGGGTGCCATAGTCTTGTTTGTTCAAGACACTATTACTTTAAGTAACTAAGAGGCTTAGAGAGGGTACGGTATGCAAGTCTATAGCATTTAGTTTTTCTGATGATGACTAGAAATTGAGACATGGGAACAGCCCCCAAATCAAGCTTTGGGCAAGTATTCTGGAAAGCAATAGAGAAAAGAGAAAGATGGAATCTCCTGGGTGGAGGGAGGAAGGTGATGGGTCACTCACTACAATTCTAATTATTTCAAGTGGTATAATATGATTGCTTAAAATGGTAAGCTATGGTTTTATCAATCAGTTCACTGTCCCTTTTTCTGGTGGCATATTAATTAACTGACAGTGTCCAATGAACTGTGAAACATCTTCATTCTTTGGCAGTCTGCAGGTGGGGCTGCTCTAATATCTGCCAAGATTTGGAGCATCCTTTCATCAAGATAGTCTATGCTGCCCCTATGACCTAGGGGCAGGTGGTCCTACAGATGCTTGGAGCAATCTGACAGTCTCAGGGATGGAGGTGGGCATCACATATCAAAGACTAAACACAACTTGGAGTTGATTTTGAAACATGATTTTTCTAAATAATAATGACCCATCTGACAGAACACCCATCTCAAATATCCCTTCAAGGGAAGTGACATATGAGTTAATAGAGTGTTTCAGTGTATTGGGTTCTCCATACATGCAATTGATAGCATCTTTATGTGCTCTTACTAGTCGTCATGTATGATCCTGGCTTCTATATTAACTCAAATTACTTATTGCTCAGTTTTTATAATATGTATTCTTCACCAAAATATAATCTCTCCAAGGGTGAAGGTAGTGGCTATATCCCCTATTGCTGTATTTGTAACATCTACCATCACATTTGGCAAACAGGCACTTAAAAAATAACAACTGTACAGAAGTCAGCAGTCATTGAGCCTCTGGTCATAACGGAAGTCTAAGGAATTCACCATCTGCATAGTTGCTAGGTAGTATTATTTGCTACAATTTTATTTCAAAGCCCTTTCTCTCAGAATTAGCATAAGTTGAGTGTAGAAAATCCCTTTGCAAATTTAGCATGTGCTGTTTTGTCTGGACTACATAACATCCTGTGTTCACATCCCCGCATTGCTGTTCCAACCCATCTCTCAGCCTAAGTATTGTTGAATACCATTATTTACCTTTTACATACCAAGCCATGTAGCACAGCTCACAACAATTCTGTGGATGTAATGCATACTGAACTTGGGCCAGTCAGCGGTCACACTGGCTAAACTGCCACACAGCCTATAGAAGGTGTGATTTCAGATGGCATGCCCAAGTTCCTAAGATGACCGTGCTGAGTATCACACTCTACATGGAACACACACACCTTCATCGAGGGTTCCAGTGAGCAAACCTAAGTCTCTGAAAGTGACTCACACAGCTGACGGGAGTTGCATTGACAGTTATCACATGCGTTATCCACTGTGTCAGTGCAGGAGACAGGAAGCCAACAAGTCCCAACTTTGCTCCGCTGACTCAGCACCTTGTACTCTGTCTTCACAAGTGTGGGGTCTGGAAAGAGACTTATTTAAGGCCTCACAGCAGTTTTATAAACTACCTTTCGAAAACATAAATGTGTCCAATTCTTGTGGTTGGAATGAGAGTGCCCCTCATAGTCCTGGGCATATGGATACGTAGTCCCTATCTGGTGGCACTGTTTGGGGAGGTTTAGGTTGTAAGACTTTGCTAAAGGAAGTATGTTACTGGGGCTGCCCTGAGAATTAAAAGCCCTACCCACTTCTCGTTCAGTCTCTGGTCCATGCTTAAGATTTAAAGTGAAAGCTCTCTCAGCTTTGCGCTCCCGCTGCCCTGCTTCTGCTCTGCAATCATGGACTATTTTCCCTCTGGAACCTTAAACAGAATTCAATTTCTTCCCTAACTTGTCTTAGTCATGGCATTTTACCACAGCAACAGAAAAATAGCTAATTATGATCATTTTCAGTAATGAGAGATTAGATTCTGTGGAAGCAGCTTCCTTTACCAAACTATCAAATCATCATAACGTGTTATACCTCAATCACTACAAATACAAAACTTATGTAAAAAAATCAGTTTCCTACAAATAAGATATATATGTACACACACACACACACACACACACACACACACACACAAAATCCTATTGATATACAGCTTAACCAGACAATGTGTTTTCTATATGTAAACTCTATCATTATCTGTGGTACTGTGTGTGTGGCTCTATGTAGGTATTTATTCTGTATCCCCATATTGCACATGGCCATGCTTAAATCATGTCCTCATCCATACTTTGGTAGCAGAGTTATAGATAGAAATAGGAACTCTAAAAACATAACTACAGTATAGTTTTCTTTTTCCATGAATGTATCTGAAGACAAGTGGGTATGCGGGTCTCATGGGTGGAGATGTACCATACTACCATAAACCAGAGTAAAATACTGACTTTTCCCATTCAACTACCAACCAGGCTTGAAACGTGCCTAACTTCAGATTTAATTGCGTTTAGGTGCTTTCAGGATAGTATGGTTATACCAAAATGCTGAACTCTTAGGTTGTATTTGGAATGAGCACACCACATCCCAAAATATGACACTCCCACAGCCTGTCTTTACTTAAAAAGTTGGGAGCCCTCAGAAGCAGTGTCTATAAGCTTATCTACCCTCTTTCCTCTTGCCATTCCTCATTTACCAAAGGAGCACTGAAACCAGAGTTTTATCTCCTCAAAGTTGGTCATAGATAGGTTAATCAAGTCCTAGAACCAATTATGGTCAGTGTCCCTCTTCCTTATTTTCCTTTAAACACTCTTATCCCAGAGACTCCTTCACCCACACTGGATGTTCAGAAGATTAGGACTGGGTTGGTCTTGCTCACCACCTGTGAGTAAGTCTATACCTAAATGTCTACTAGAGTCTAGAGTCTACCAGTCTTCATCCTCATTCCTCCACCACAGTCCATTCTTCACAGCTACAGTGAGACCATTTTTCTATACCTGTGCCTTCATTTCTTCAGTCTCTTAAGCCACAGAGAAACTTTGATTAAATAACTTCATCATGATTTTTCCTTTAATCTGGTCTTTCAGAGCAATGTTTGTCATGACTTTTATTGATAAATGACAAAGAATGACAAGTTTCTACTCCTCTGGGCAAGTTATCTATAATGGAGAGCTTAGATGAAAATATTATTTATGTGAGTCACATATTCAAGATCTTATGTATTTGCCTAAATGGTTTTTGCCTATTTTAACTTGAAAATTTAACTGATGAAGACAAATTCAGATTGAACAATACATGTGCATACAACATTCTTTAGTCATCTATATTTAGATAAATGCAAACAGTAACCTCAGAATTCAAATGACCAGTCAATGAGATCTATTCTATAGTCATTACAAGGATAATCTCAGGAATTGTGATAAAACCAGAAAGGAACTATAAAGTAGGTTATTTATTTTAATGATGTCACATGTTTGCATGGGTAAGAATTCTTACATCCCTCTGGGCTAAGTTCTCAATGCCAGCAGAGGAAGGATGACAAGCCAAGGTACAGAATATCCATAAAAAGGGCATGCAGACTCAATATTTGCTTTCTTTATCCTAGTCTTTCAACTATTATGGTTGAAATAATTTTATTTAAATTCTCTGACTTAATGAAGAGAACATACTGGTAAATAGAAATGCATTTTATGCTTCACAAAGAGAAATTGAGTTGCCATGGAAAAATATAAACCAAAATCAGATTAAAATTTTATGGTTTGTCTTTTAAAATACGTAAAACAAATGTAACTTATGAGCTTCTTCTAAACGCCAGCTAGTCTTAAGGTTTTCAGAAATTCAAACATTTTAGGTCATATAATTTGAAAAGTTTTATGGCAAAAAACGTTTAGGGAAGAGCTAGCGAACTCTTGCTGGGTTTTGCCTCCCCAAAGGTTCATTTCATAGAGCTCAGTTCTGTTTAAACCTAAAGAATATGTGAAGTTTCGAGTATAATTATAATGTTTGATCTACAGTTTTATAATTTTTAAATATATTTTTCATTCACTTAATAAATAAGTTATTTTGTTTACTTATTGAGACTGTCATTATATCTTTTTATCTCTCTCTCTCTTTCTCTCTCTCTCTGTGTATGTGTGTTCACACACATGCACTGTACAAATGTGAAGGTCAGAGGGAAATATTTATGGGGTTCCATTTTGTCCTTCCACCTCTTGGGTCCTAGTGAGTCAAATTCAGGTTAACAGACATCCCGGAAAGTGATTTCACCAATTAAGCTATTTTGCTAGCATTGAACTGTACTTTCAATGATGCAAATACACATGTATACCACCTGACTTTGAGACCATTAAAATGGCTTCCACACCAACCAGTGTTCTAATCTAATCTAATGCCTATAATACCACCTAGTCTTGGGAGAAAACTCCAACAAGAAACCTAAGCTGTCATTGAAAGCGTTTGTTTAAATCTGAAGAGGTTTTGAACTTGTGCACATATTTCTTTCAAGTGCTAGTTTAAAGTACATTGTAATGTGTGCACATCCCAGTGATCAGTGTCAGTCTGGAGAAAATGGCTTCCCAGAGAACGAGCTGGCAACCCAGACACTGGTGAGCCTCATCAGTGCCAAGGTGCTGCTTCCTGCTAAATTGAAGGAGCTTCACATGCCAACACCCTTGAGGAGAAAGGGGTGCCCTCTACATTTCAAACTCTAGGTGACCGAAGCCAAAGGCCTCAGAGACAGAGTGGCAAAGGAGTGTCGAGTTGAAACCCAGATGCCAGGAATGTCAAATCCTGGGCCCTCTGCATGATGCCCGTTGGACTCTGACAAACATGCGACTCCACTAACAAATAACAGTGTCATCACAATTTAGCACGCAGAAGCCAGAGAGCTAACACCAGATGCTGCTTTCTTGTACTGAACCTAGGTATTAACAGTGACATTTCAGCCTCTGGATTCCAAGATGCCCAGTGTTTTTCAATCATCTCTTATTGGAGAAAGACACATTAAAAAAAAAAAAAGAATGTAAAACAAAGTCATCTGTAGATCTACTGACACCTAATCACAATTTCTTCCTCATTGTCTCATAATTACCCATCAGGGAAAAATCCATCGTTCTATGCCAAAATGTTCAGACTACAAGACGAGCATGGAACCAGAAGTTAGTTCTGATTGATAAGAGCAGAGGGCAGCCTGGGAAAGTCTGCCTTTGTTATCTGATAAGGACTTTTTAAATGATTTTATTTATTTTTTTACTATTACCTTTACTTTTGGAGATGATGAAAGCCTATGCCTTTCCTCCCTCCACACCTTCCCATCTGCCCCCCCCTGCTCTCTCTCAAATCCATAACTGCCCTTCTTCATTGACTGTTGTTACATTCATATATGTGTGTGCATATGTATATATGTATATGCATCTACTACACCCATTAGGTTGCACCACCTGGACTGCGTAAATAAACATGTGCTGAATAAGCACAGGGACAGCTATGTGCGAACGCAGATGGAGGAAGCCCAATAGGCCTCAGTCCTACACAAAGCACTACAGGCAGCTGAGGAATGAGGAGAGCAAGACAAAGAGTCTTCCTCAGGGAAGGGCTCAGGAGTTGGTTATCCACCAGCAAATTGTCAGTCCTAAAGCTTTAACATTTTAGGAGAAGCAACAGGCAGAACAGCCTGCTCTAATGCACAAACTTTTTCTTTGTGCTTCTCTATGAACATCTTCCATTGAGTTTCTCAGTGACATTGGGGGTTTTCTTAACAAAACATAGTAAAAAACTAAATATAATTAGAATGGTTTATATGCTAAAAATAAATTTTATCTTCAAATCAAGTGCATCCTTTGAGGAATCTTTTGATTGCTCCAAGCTGTATGTTAAGATATGGTAAAAGACTGGGAGGAGAGAATGCAGGGTAGGCTGCAGTTGGATGTATTGTATGAGAGAAGAATAAATAAATAAAACACAATTCGAATAAAAAAGATATAAAAGAATATCAGTATCAGAAGGCTCTATCTGTATTTTTCATTAAGTGACTTTCTGTTATCCTAAAAAAGAATGTCTTTTTTTAAAATAAGAGTGCATTTTTGGACACTTTCTCAAAATAGGGTGCAATTTCTGAGCATGAGAACACTGTTTGCTAAGAGTTGGTCTCTCCTTTTGCTTCAAAACCCTAACGATGGGAAGCTGAGAGTTATTTGAGATCTAGTGGGTTTTCTTGTTGTGTGCTTTTGAGGCTGGCTTAGAAGAATGCATAGCAGCAGAGCCTTTGTTTCCACAGTGAAGCACAGTTAGGGGAACCCTGATGATTTGCCAGCTACAGGGAGAATGGTTTATCTGGACCCCTTCCTACTTTTTTTTTCAGTTTACTAAGTCATGACTGATCATGTTTTTTTCATAGATACTGGAAAACGTCTCTAAATGTTTCCTCAGGTAAGGCATCATGCCACATACAAAGGGAATATGCCCCCGCTTACCTTTGGTGAGACTGCTCTCTCTGTAGACTTCTAGGATGCACTAGGGATTTCTGACTAAGTGATAAGGAGTAATGCTTAAAATTGCTTAAGAGACAGCTTATAAAGTTTTGTGGTGCTTGGCTCTTCCCGCTCCTCCCTCCCATCCTGAGGTGTCAGTTTACTATCAATCATGACATCCAGGGAGGGACTGTTCCTCACAGGAGAGAAATGAAGGGCATGAGGAAAAACATGACTTTTCACTTTAAATAATAGTGACTAATGCTTATCAAGGAAGGTTTGTTCCACTCAAAATTAAAGTGATCAGATGAAATAAGAGCTTAGCATTTTGCTTTCCAGCCCAACCAAGATTATGCTTGCTCAGGCGCCTTTGAGAAACAAGATTACATCTGCTATTAGATTCTGTCAGCATAAATCTTCCCCATTGGCAATGGGCATGCAATTACTTATTCATTAGAGAAAAAGCAAACCTTTTACAGTCCAAAAGAATAAAAAAAAACAAACCCTAAATTAATACAATGAAAAGCAGTGAAACTTTTATCTATTATTATATATTAGTCTGTGTACAGTACAGCTTCTACAAGACTGCAAATTATAGTTCAATTTTTATGCAGTTGGTAAAATAAGCACTTCTTCCCATCATCCTTTTGAAATCTAATTCACTAATCTAGATGGTAAGCTTTAATAGGTTCTACTACTTCTTGATGTGCCCCAGGGGATTAAGAGTTGTGTTTGGTTTTCCTCCCTGCTTCAAGGAGACCTTGATTGTTTTGCCCATGCATAAATATACTCAGCCTTGACTGCTTGCAGAAGAGGGAGGGCTGAGCGGATGTAGACTCAAGAGTCATCACAGGGACACTTATCAAATTTACCTGATATTCCTACTTGTTTCAAAATGAGCTTGGCCATGAGAGGATACAGCTCTTGGTGTCTTCGGAGCTCTTCTTCCCCCGGT
>PVIU01024390.1:0-25633 GCA_004026605.1 Ondatra zibethicus
TTCCTCAAGACCCAGTAATACCACTTTTGGGTATATACCCAAAAGATGCTCAATCGTGCCACAAGGACATGTGCTCAACTATGTTCATAGCAGCTTTATTTGTCATAGCCAGAACCTGGAAACAACCTAAATGCCCCTCGAAGAATGGATAAAAAAATGTGGTACATTTACACAATGGAGTACTACATAGCAGAAAAAAATAACGACAGCCTAAATTTTGCAGGAAAATGGATGGAACTAGAAAGCATTATTTTTAGTGAGGTAACCCAGACACAGAAAGACAGTTATCACATGTACTCACTCATAGGTGGTTTTTAAACATAAGGCAAAGAAAACCATCTTACAAACCACAATCCCAGAGAATTGAGACTACAATACGGACACTAAGAGAGACTTACATAGATATAATCTACGTGGGAAGTAGGAAGTATAAAAAGACAAGATCTCCTGAATAAATTGGGAGCATGGGGACCCTGGGGGAGGGTTGAGGGAGGGAGGGGTGTGGCAGAGAGGGGAGCAGAGAAAAATAAAAAATAAAAAAGACAACAATTTAAAATATTTGAACCAAAATAAAATAAAATAAATAAATAAATAAATAATAAAAAAATGGACAGGTTGTTTTGTCTTTGGAAACTTAAAAAAAAATGGGCTTCTAGACCCACAAAGGTGGGAGACACATTTTTCTTTCAGATTGATTTTGTTTGCTAGAGGCAAGCAGAGGAGTGAGTCCTTTAAGAGAAGGCTTCCTGACTCAGCATTAGCAGCAAAAACTGGTTTGTGGCCTCTTTAAGAAAGGGCTCCCTGATTTGTGCAGGCAGCATGAACTCTGGCTCTTTTTCAGAGGTTCTGAATTTAAATGGAGTTTGCTAACAGCATGCTGCTTGCTGCTTAATGGTGACATAGACCCGCTGCATCCCTTGAGCTAGCATGGTGAGATTGACTAGCAGAGGCAGTGAACACACTTCTGCCATGTTGAATGAGGTGGACCCAACAAGCAGGGCCTCAGAGTTGGTCCTAGCCATACCCACTTAGCATTTAGAAAATAAAAGATGCTCCTGGTCAGAAAATGACTACAGATACACAATAAAGACAGATTTAGACAAAAATAAACCTCTGACTAGGTCACAGCATGTTTTAAAAATGTAAATAAATTTGGAAGAGAGAGGAAAAAGAGGATAGACAATTATAATATAAAAAGTACAGTCAGTAATAAATTAAAGGAATAAAGATAATCAATAAATATTAAATTTATAAAAAAGGAATAGGGTAAAATAAAAGCCACATAAAGATGAAAATTAAACAGTGTCTGGATTATGTACACTATTGTGTCTTTGAATTTTTCGACATTAATGAGTTAACTACAGAGAGACCTATCATTGTATGGGCTGCTACGCTAAACCAACATACATATTTTAAAGGTATCTTGACTTCAAAATTTGAGTCTATGGACATGCTAATTTGGAAGGAGTTTGTGCTTTTGTTTCTACAGAGGATGAGGACCTGTGAATTGCTTCCAGTCTAATATGATTTGATGTAACAAGATTGCCCCAAAGGTCACCATGAACCCCAAAATACTTCACCCAGCAAACAGCAGGGAGCAATTTGAAGACAACTATGCCCAAATTCCCAAAATTCTTCTTTATAAATGTTTCTTTTCATTTAAAGGAGGTTGATTATAAATGGTTAAATGGTCACAGTTGATCTCTTTCTAAAAAAGGGTGTCGGTAGGAGATATGATATAGAGATGAATATTTTGCATTGATATTGATTTTGGTCTATGATACAAATTTAAGATTGATTTTTGTTGCACTGTGTATATATATATATATATATGCTCTTCTTTAAGGTATTATATTTATGTAGCTCATTTAAAAATATAATGTAGAATTAAGAAATACATATTAATTTTCATATGTAATAGTCATACTGCATTCATGTTAGTTAGGTTTTCTCGATTTACAGAGATATATTTCAGATGAATAGGCATTATTCAAACATTTCAAAGACTACAGAATATGGCATTAAAAATATTTAAGAACTTAGGACTTTTCATGACAATAAGACACATCTGTTCCTTGCACCACCATTTACTTCAAGAGGAAGATGGGCATTGAAGAGGCTCCTTATGGAGTTTGCTAGCCATTTGGGCAACTAACTGCTCTAGCCTGGACTGCTTAATGGTATGCTGTATGAACTGCTAAACTTTACAAAAGATGGGGTGAATCTTCAGGGTTGGTTCCTGCTTCACAGAGGAAACTGCAGAAATTATTCAGGACACATAATAAAGCAACTGATGAACTTTGCCATTACAAGGCAGAACAGATCTTAAAATTTCCTGCTTCATGAAAAAGTCTGCTTGATACTATGGCCCTGTAGGCTGAAGATGGATATTCCAACATTCCAGAACTTTGGGTGACTGTCGAGGCAGTGAGATGTTTCTTTCTATTCTAGAGTTTTGAAAGTTGCTTATAATACACTTTCTGTTTACTTAAGAATATTATATCCCTCTGGGGTCTTTGAAGAATTGAAGACAGATAGTTATAGTTGTTCTTAGTTATGATAAAAGATAAATTAGGTACCAAACCTTTGACTCACAAAGATAGGATAGATGATAGAGTATTTTCCTTAATTTGCCAAATATAAATGGACTAAGTATTATAACTATAATTCTTGTTTGTTACCTGTTTTATATATGTAATTTTACTATGTTTAATTAAAAAACTTCCTTTTTATTTAGACAGAAAATGGGAGATGATGTGGCATGTCCTTCTGTATATGTGCCACTTTAATTGCTGATAAATAAAGCTGTTTGGGCCAATGGCTTTGCAGAGTAAATCCAGGTGGGAAATCTGAACAGAGATATAGAGATCAAGTAGGCAGAGTCAAGGAGATGCCAAAGGGAAAAGACACAAGTCATCAGCCAAGGAAACAGGACATGTAGAACATGAGGTAATACCATGACCTCATGGTAATACACAGATTAGTAGAAATGGCTTAATTTAAAACATGAGAGCTAGTTAGGAATACACTAGAGCCATTGGCCAAACAGTATTGTAATTACTATAATTTCTGTGTGATTATTAGGGTCGAGGCAGCTGGGAAATGAATGTATAATCACTGCTTACATTGTTATTAAGCAAATTTACTATGGTAGAGCAGAGATTAGAATCTTGAAGTCTTCTCTAAACTCTGTGAATTTTGTCCTATTATAATATTCTGATTTGATTATAAGAAAAATGGGTTTATACACAAAATGAATATTGGAAAAGGAATAGGAAATTTTATGTTGCATGTACTTATTAAGCTGAATTTTAATAGTTGTAACACATTTCCTTCCTAGGCAAGTATCATATTATAAAATTACTTATCATACAAACATGTTAATTGAATGCTAAATTACATATATTCCACAAATGTATATGAATAATTTAAAAAGATTAAATGTCAATCTTTTCCCAGAATGTGGCAGACTGCTGTTAATGTACAGTAATCTCTCAATGCACAGTGGTTTCTTCAGTGCCATTTTAAGACTTGCTAGTCCCATACTCTGAAGTTGAAAGCCATTTGGTCATATTTTACTATTAGAATTACTTTTTCCAATATAGGATTATATGAATATCCAAATAGCTCTCAGCTTTTTTTAATAGTGGAAGGCAGAAGTAATGATATGAAGCTAAATGTATAATTATGATTTCATTTAAAGATATTCTTTCCTATAAAATCTTAAATCCTCAATATTAGTCAGTATTTATGTTTATCAACAATAATATACATAAATTGATTCTGAGGTATAATTTTTTTAAACTATATCATATTTAGCTATTTAAAATAAACTTCCCAATTAAAGAATCTTGCTATAATTAGTACAATTTTCTAGATCTATTCATGTATGTGTGTGTGTGTGTTTGTGTGTGTGTGTGTTCACATAGGCTTTCATTGCTTCCCCATAGGATTGATAATTTAAAGTATATGTTGTAATTTATCACATATTTCATTGTTATAATATTTTTCTCAGAAATTTGAGTACCCCTTATATGTACCTCTAAACCCTTTGTTTATCACTAGTGCCAAGTACAGTGTATGTATCATTCCATTATCATTTTTAACACTATACTGCCAGCACTTTTGGTACTGTGTACCAAGATTCAACAAATAGATACCAATATGAATAGGTCTCCAGTCATCCTGCAGTGTGTTAAGAACCTTCAAAAATAAATTAGCAGGTAAGCCAAAGGAGTTAGAAATTGAATAAAGAAAAATTCTGGCATTAAACCAAGGGAGAAATCTTAGAGAAAACTTTAAAATAATAAAGACCTCAAAATTAGGATTTAATCTGTACATTAACATCTTAATACTTATTCTTTCATTACTTCATCCATTTACAGCCTGACATGAATGGCATATATTGAAGTAGCATTTGCAATATAATATGATGAGTGTAATTATAGGTGGGTGGGTTTGGATTACTGTAAACATAGGAATTAGTGGGACTTTATGTAGACTCACAGATCAGGAAAATTTCCTAGGCTTTTAACATCACTATACCAAAATATTCTATATCCTAGCCAGTATGGTTAATAAGCATCAGAAATCACAGTTCTAGATGCTGCTATGCTCAAGATCAAGGTGCAAGCAGATGGTTTCTCTCTCTCTCTCTCTCTCTCTCTCTCTTTGTGTGTGTATGTGTGTGCACATGCATGTTTGTTTGCATTGGGAGCTTGAATGCATAATGCACATTTTTTCCCCAAGTCTTCAGAGAATTGGATCTGGAATTATAGAAAGTCAGAGAAGTAAAAATCTTTAAAATTGTTCATGAAACTCAGAGAGAATGATATTTCAAATTGTTCTTAAGGCAAAAATTCCCCACGGGTTTTCAACTTACTCCTATGCCTGGAGCAGTTTAAGAGTAATATTCTTTAAAAACTTAAAGTGGTTTGTGAATATTGTCTAGGCTACCTTAGCTGATAGAAAACTGAAGTCAATAAGCCAAAACATATATAAATGTTTGAACAAGCACAAGAATACAGGAGCTGGTCAGTTGTAACAGACCTATGTGGATTGAGAAATTAGCACAATTAAGAACCAGATAAATTTAGAGTACTAACATTATTAGTAATATTATTTAAGTTTCTTTATCCCACCTAAATGGCTACTATTTATCACACTACTTCTTTTTCATTTATATCTAGCTTAAATTCCTGCTACTGTAGAGACCTTAATCCTAAAATCGGCAATGATTTTTTCATGCTGTATTTCACCTAAGTATTATTATAAAACTAATTTACCTCTTTGACATGCTTAATGCCACTTTTTAATATATTGAAGAAATTGTATAAAAGAAATGATGGGTATCTGGTTTATTTGTTACCTAGTTCAGCGTTTAGTAAGCATTTAACCTCTTTGTAAACATGAATAGATGTATGAAGTTATCACCAGTATTTAGACAAATAATTTGATATGTTTAACTTATGAAATACGAGAAGCTACTAGTAAAAATCAGCATAATTTTCTCTACCCCTGTGTTGTCTGAAGCTATTACTACTTTCCTTGAAGATTCTTAAATGATTTGCAAATTATGTCCTTCCTTTGTACCACATGGTAATCATAATCTGTAATGTCATTTTAGTCATAATCTTAGGGATTTAATATAGTCATTTATAAGAAGTGTAGTGTTTCTTGAAAAGTAAAACACATGGAGTTCATTACCACAGTTTTGTTTTTATGGACTTTTGAAAAAAATAATATAGAGAGGTCAAGCTGTTGCCTGCATGGAACCTTCTACCTTACATTGGTGTGGGAAGGTACACTGCAGACTATGAAAAGCTAATTCTGCACACCAATCCAGCCACAAAACCCTCTACCTACAATCTATCTTGCTTGCAAAATGTCTTGGAACAATGGTGGCACAAAATTTGTGTGAGTGGCCAACCAATGTCTGGTTTAATTTGAGGCCTATGAAACTAAATGGATTTTTATGACCTTTACTGCCTATGACCAGGAACCAGAAACATAGGGTAGAACACAAAATGACTGGGAAAAAATTGATGAAATGATTATTTTTAAAAAATTCTTCTTTCATACATTATATCCTGACCACAGTCTCCCTCCCTCCACTCTTTACAGTCTCCCAACTCATGCCTCTTCTGTCCACTAGATCCACTCCACCTCCATTTCCCTTCAGAAAAGAATAAGCCTTTCAGAGATATCAACTGAATTCAGCACAACAAATTACAATAACACAAGGCACAAACCCTCATATCAAGGCTGGGTGAGGCAACCCAATATGAGGAAAAGGATACCAAGAACAGGCAAAAGAGTCAAAGACACTCCCATTCCCACTGTTAGGCATCCCACTGGAACACCCAGCTATGCAACCATAGAATATATAGAGAGGACATAGTTCAGACCCATATAAGCTCTGTGATTCTTTCTTCAGTCTCTCTGAGCCCCTCAGAGCCCTGCTTAGTCTTCTTAGTTGATACTGTGGGCCATGTTTTCCTGATGTTGTTCTTCTGCTCTAACTCCTCCTGCAATCCTTCATCTTCCTCTTCTTTGGGGTTCCTGGAGTGCTCCCTGCAGGTCTCTGCATCTAACTACTCCTATCTGCTGCCAGAGGAAGCCTCTCTGATGATAATTGGGCTAGACACCAATCTATGACTATAGCAGAATACCATTAGGAATTGGCATCCACAAAGATATTCCTAAGGGTATTCTGCTTTACTCATAGACTAATGTCTTATTCAGTCTTCATCAGAGAGGCTTCTTCTGGCAGCAGATAGGATCAGATGCAGAGACCAACAGGCAGACATTATGTGAACAGAGAGTCTGAAGTGGAGTCTCCATTAGATTTCTCCTCTTGGAGTATGGGGAAACATACCAAAGAGAGGGAGGAAAGGAAAGATTGTAGGAGTCATGGGAGATGGCCGACATCAGGAGAACATGGTGGTTTAGGAGGTCCTTCTGTATTTGGGTTGCTTTCATTGGTTAAATAAAGAAGCTGCCTTAGCCTTTTGATAGGGCAGGATTTAGATAGGTGGGGAAAAGAGAACAGAATGCTGGGAAGAAGGTAGTATGGCAGATGCCATGTTTCTCCTGTCTGAGATGAATGCTGGTTAGACTCATGCCGGTAAGCCACAGTCAAGTGGCGATACACATTAATGGAGTTGGGTTAAATGAATATGTAAGAGTTAGCCAATAAGAGACTAGAACTAATGGGCCAGGCAGTGTTTTAAATGAATACAGTTTCTGTGTAATTATTTTGGGGGTTAAGCTAGCCCAGCCACCGGGAGCCGGGCAGAAGGACATAGCCTGCGCACCTCTTACTACAAATTGGCTGCCCAACATGGTTGACTGACTCCACGTAAAATCTGAGAGAGCTTCAAGAGAATGCAGAGTTTAACAGAGTTTTTGTTGTTTGCTAGTGGGGTGCCACAGAGAAAATCCACACTCAGCAGCCCAACAGTAAAAAAAGCCGCAGTGGTTTTAAAATGCTGGCTTTCTGGGCTTTGCTGCCAGTGCCTCTCTGGCTCCCACTGGAGACAGAGCATTTGGATGGGGTTTCTGACTAAAGTGCTATGGCAATGTGCACTGTGGCCTGTATGGAACTGTGCATGGCCCAGGGGCACCAAATGGCTCTGAAGCAGAGTGGCTCCGCCATGCTGAACTGTGCTGATCTCAGGCTGGAACTATTTTAATTATCATAATAACAGCACAGTTAAGGCTTAGACTGGGCAGGAAAATGGTGGTACTGTATTACCACTACATCACACAACTTAAGTTTTTAAGAAGTGCTTAGCATTTTAAGAAATGCTCCTGGATAGTAAAGAATTACAGATTCACAATAGGACAGATTCAGACATGAAAGACCTCAAAATGGGTCACACTGTTGAATAAAGGTACATAAAAGAGAAAAGAAACAAAGAGTATAGAGAGATGCTTTAAAAAAGGGTAAAGTCTTTAAAGAGACAGAGTACAGATAGTCATGGATTAAAGAAAAATAATAAGCCACATAAAAACAGAAAATTCACAGAGTTTCTGGATTATGTTTATTGTGTTTTCTTTATTTTTTTTTTACTGTGAAGGAACTAAATAAAGAGAGATATTTCATTGTGTGGTCTGCTAAGCTAGACCAGCATATATGTTCTAAATGTATCTTGACTTCAAAATTTGGGTCTAAGGATATGATGCTTCGGAAAAGAGGTTCTTCTTTTGTTTTCACAGAGGATGAGACCCTGTGGATTCCTTCTAAACCAATATGGTATGATAGACCACGCCCTCCTGAAGGTCACTATGCACACCTTCAGAAAATTATTTCACTCAACTGGTCACTGAGAGGAACCTAACAAACAGAATAGACCATGAAAGATTTGATTAACAGTGCCCCCAAAAGCAGGAAGTAGTTTAGAGAGAAAAAACTATGCCAATATTCCCAAATATTGTTTATAATTGTTCTTTTACATTTAAAGGGGGATATGATATAGATATGAATAATTTACATTGGTATGGATTTTGCTTTGTTGATATAAAGTTAAGGTCAATTTTGTTATATGTATATGTATTTCTGATCTTGATTAAGGTATTATGATTGTGTAGTTCATTTAAAAATGTAATGTATAATTAGGAAATATATGTTGTTAATAATCATCTCTAATAATCAAGCTTTTAGTTATGTTAGTTAGATTTTTTAGATATATAGACATGAAGAACCCACAGAGAGAGGACTGCTGAAATTGCCTAAGAGTGAGATGATCCTTCAGGGTTCCTGTTTCATGAAAGATTCTGTGAGACATTCTGCAGGATACAGAAGAAAGTGAATGAACTGTCTTTGAAGTTTCCTGCTTCTTGGAAATGTCTGCTGGATACTATGGGCCTGTAGGCTGAAGATGGATACCCCAATGGTACAGAAGAACTTTGGGTGACTGTCCAGGCAGTGAGATGTCTTTGTCATTTCTAGAGTTTTGGAAGTTGCTTACTTCTTGTTTACTTAGGTAATATTATATCCTTCTGGAGTCTTTGATGGAGTTGAAGAATAGATAGATAGTTATAGTTTTCCTTTGTCTTAAAGATAAAATAGATATAAATACTATAACTGTAATTCTTGCTTGATAACTGTTTTGTTATATGTAATTTTATTATGTTAAAATTAAAGCCTTCCTTTTTGTTTAAACAGAAAAGGGGAATTGGTGTAGGAGGTCCTTCTGTATTTGGGTTACTTTCTTTGGTTAAATAAAGAAGCTGTGTTGGCCTTTTGATCGGGCAGGACTTAGATAGGCAGGGAAAAGAGAACAGAATGCTGGGAAGAAGATAGTGTGGTAGATGCCATATTTCTCCTGTCTGAGATGGATGCTGGTTAGATTCATGCCGGTAATCCACAGTCAAGTGGCGATACACATTAATGGAGATGGGTTAAACGAATATGTAAGAGTTAGCCAATAAGAGGTTAGAACTAATGGGCCAGGCAGTGCTTTAAATGAATACAGTTTCTGTGTAATTATTTTGGGGGTTAAGCTAGCCCGGTGGCCGGGAACCAGGCAGAAGGACACAGCCCACATGCCTCTTACTACAACATGGCATACTGAATCAAATAATCACGGCTCATATGAGACTGAAACAGCAAGTATAGGGCCTACATAGGTCTGCACCATGTCCTTTGTGTATGTTATATGGCTATTAGTTTGTTGTTTTTGTGGGCCTCCTAACTTTGAGAACCAGTGTGTCTCTGGGACTTTTGCCTGCTCTTGGGACTTGTTTCATCATTTTGGGCTGACTTATCCAGGATTGGTATGTGGAATTTTGCCTTGTGAAGGCTTTTTACTTGTTTTGGTATTTTGTTTTGTTGTGTCTGATTGTTGTCTCTTGGATGCCTGCTCTTTCCTGAAGGGAGACTGAGGAGAGTGGATGAGGAAAGAAGAGTTGGGGAGACCTAGGAGAATAATAATACCAGTTGTTTTAGTAATAGATAGATTTGCATATATATGTGATGTGGAAAATATATATTATATGTATTATTATATAACATATAATACATACATATATTAGACGTCACATTGTGTAGTCTTCTTCCTAGAAAAAAAATCAAAATCAGACAGCCTTCTTACCTCTAAGTAGATGCAATATATTCCTTAGAAAGAGTATCATCTTTACTCAGGAATAATCCTATCTTCTGGATTCTTCTCTTTTACCTCTTTCCTAAATTTAGTTTTACAATTAGAATTTTTCATTTTGCATAGATAGTATAACTCTTTCAAGCTAGATGAAAGACCATGGCAATTTACTCTTTCAATGTTGTGAGAAACTGTAATGCTATATATAGCATGACCTAGATTAAGAACTAAAACTCACATATATATGTATGTAATATAAATATGTAAATTTATGTGTGTGTGTAAGTTTAGTTACACATATATACTTAAGATTAATTAAAAAGTATTTATGTTTTATTTATGTATTTAAGATTAATGGACATTCTTTCTGTTCTGTAGTTTCTTTATTCACTAACTTTCTTTCAACTTTCTAGTACCTCACTTCACATTATTGCATACACTATCACTCCTCCTTTATCATTCTAATGGATTCTATTTAACAACAACAAAAATTTCTTATTATCAGTTTTTTCATGAGTTTAAGTTGATTTATTGATTTCCTAAGTTTCACCTTTCAATAGTTTAGAATGATCATTTGAAATTTGTTGTATATTTCCACTCCTTAAAGTGAGTTAGTATGTGACAAAAATAAGCCCCAAAGAAATTTTATCAATACACAAACCTACTGTGACATCAATGTTAATATGTTTTAGTTTTTCCTAATCACTTAAATGAGGAATGATGATATTCTGACTTCTTTGTTCTAAATAATTTTACAGAAATCTTCTTGTGCAATTTCAGAGATTCAGCTTGTAACTTATGTTTTTCAATCCCTAGAAATGCTGCTTTGAATTCATCTTGAATGGAATCAGTCATGGCATATTGAAAGGCCATATTGAAAGTGTCAATAACTTCAGAGCCAATAGATATCAGAAACTACTAGACATCGAGATGAGGATGTCTCAACCATCATATTATTAGATGAATAGACCTTAACAACCTAACAAATATACTGACCAAGTAACTCACAAAATAAGAAAAACAATGCATCACTATAGTCCATTCAAAATTACAAAATATATACTTTGACAGTGTTTATGTTAAGTTATGAAAAAATGAGGCATAGGTGAAATATGATTTTTATGTTCATACATATAACAATCTATTATATATGCATCAAATTACATGAAAGAATAATTTGTGGAAAAGCAGACATTATAATGGAAGAAAAAGTGGCTTGTATTTTTCTTTCTTTATTGAACACAGAGTACTTGGGGGTAGAACAGTTATTCCAGGTTAGAATCTGTAAATCTTGAAGGTGTTCATTTTAGATGGACATGATCCATTTGTTATATGTACATTGATGTTAAGTAACTGGTTTGAGCATTTCTAAAAGCTACTTTTACCATTTTTATTAAGTATCACCTGCACTGATTGGAAAACCTAGATGCATCAGCAAAGAAGACAAAAATTAAAACAAAAGACAAACAATGAAATGACTATTTTTTTCACAAAAATGACAAAACAACAATTGAACATAGTAGCACACATATGTAATTCTTGCACATGGGATATGAAATCTGGAGGACCCCAAGTTCAAATCCAACCTGTGATACATAGGAAAAGCCAGTTCAGCAATATGAGAACTTGTCTACTTCATTCTCTACCCAGATGAATTTTAAAGAATAAAACGACAAAATTTCTTCAGACCATGTGGCTCAGTGTGTTGAGTGGAGAAAGAACTGTTCGCAATTTAATGCAGAATCTAAGAAATAACCTGTAGTTTTCTTGAACTCCTGTGAAAGATTTTAGAGACCCAGACCTTTAAAAAATGAATTTCCAAAATATTGCTTAGTTATTGCTACTGGAGTTAGAAAATATATGAATATTCAGTAAATGGTATGAATTTATATCACCAAGTAGTTTTAAGTAAGTTATTGAGAATATACTGTTCAAAGTGGTTTCTTCTAATCCTTCCTTCCTAAACACCAATTATCATGTAATCTTCTAGTACCATGATAAGTGAAGTCAGCTTCTCCTAGCAAACTGGTGGAATAACCTTTACAAGTTGGAATCAGTACTTGTCTTTGCTACTTTTTATTGTTAAAATGACACACCACTACTACCATGGCAGCTTATAAAATAAAACATTTAATTTGGGTCTTGCTTACTGTTTCAGATGATGAGTCCATGGCCATCATAATGAGGCACATGATAACAGGCAGACAGGTATAACACTAGAACAGTAAACTAAGAATTTACAACCATTTCAGCAAGTTGAACGTAGAAAGAAAGAGACTCTGGGCCTGACTTGGACTTTTGAAATCTCAAAGACCACTGTCAATGACATATCTCCTCAAACAAGGACACAACTCATAATTCATCTCAAAAAGTACTACCAAGTAAGGGCCAAGCATTTAAATATATGAGACTGTGGGGTCCTGTCTCATTCAAACCACCATATACCACTCTCTGGCACCTACTATCTTACACCTATATCATAATATAAAATCCATTTAGAGAACCTTCAAAAGTCCCCAGACTCTTTCCCAGTCTCAATTCTTTTTAAAAGTCTAAAGTTCAAAGTCTCTTATGAGACTTAAGGCAATCTTATAATTAATTGCAACTCCTGATAATATATCCAACATGCAATGTTATAGAATATATCTCCCTATTCCAAAAGGGGGGAAAATTGGACTAAAATAAGACAAAAGCTCAGAAAGGCACACTCCAAATTGATAGCTCCACACCTTTTGTTAAAGGGTTTATGTGGAAGTTTGAATCTCCTACTCCTTCCATCTTTTTTAACTATTACATGCCTATATGTCTTGGACTAATTTCAATCTTGTTTGCAGTTATCCTATGGAAACATCCCAGGGCCATGCTATCTCCCACATCTTGGAGACTCCAGTGAAATTCAGATTTGACTTTCATTGCTTCACATGAAGGCCTCTCTGGGTTTCCATGTAAGGACTTCCCTGCCACAAAGCTGTTCTTGGTAGCATTCTGTAACACAGAAAAAAGATACTACAAATTCTTTACTCCTGTATCCTTCCTGACTCTACATCCAGAACCATGTGACCAATATTGCCAAGTCCTGTTAGTTTGGGATGGAATATGGACCCTTCCTTGAATTGCATTTGCATGCAATTTGATTTGTTGATACCTTTAAATATTGAATTAGCTTTCCTTTGCTTTAGGAGATGATTTAAGGGAATTTCCTTTTCACAAGTTCCGGTACTACCTGGGTAGTGTCTCATCCTGGAGGTATTTATTCCATTTTTAATGAGGCCTGTATTTAAACTTTTAACATCCTTGAACACAAGACTTGGCTCTAACATTACATTTCTTGTCTGTCCTTTTCTCTTCAGAATGCAAACTTTGTTTATTCTTTGTACTACTTTTTTTCTGTTCACTGTAGATCTGCCTAAGGTTAATCACTAACAAGGACATGACAGTCATTACTTGGTTCACTTGAAATCTCCTTTTCAGTTTAGCCTCAGGTGGACACTTAGGACAAGGGCCAAAAACCTTCCACATTCTTTATCAAAAATTAAAGGAATTGTCTCTAGAACAGTTGCTAATAGTATTGCCCTAAGAAACCTCTTGGGCTTTGCCATGATAGTTCATATAGTTCTTAGCTGTGATGTCTTCAATGTTCCTACTAGGATGAATCATTAATTTCCACTTACATTCTTCATCTGATTTTCTAGTCCAAAGTTCCAAATTTTTACACATTCCAAATAAACAGCACAGTAAGGCTTGTCACAGCAATGACCAACCCCTGGAATCAATTTTGGTTTCAGTTACTTTTCACATGCTGTCATGAGACACCATGACTAATGGAACTTAAAATAAAGCATTAAATTGGGGGCTTGCTTACAGTTCCACATGATGAGTTTGGGATGATCCTGGTTGGGAGTAGAGTAGGATGGCAGACAGACAGGCATGGTACTAAAGTAAACATCAAATCTTGCTCTGCAAGTTGTATGGAGAGAGAGGGAGGGAGGGAGGGAGGAAGGGAGAGAGAGAGAGAGAGAGAGAGAGAGAGAGAGAGAGAGAGACTTGGTGTGAGCTTTTGAAACCCCAAACCCCATCTCCCAGTAGCACATCTCTTCCAAAAGGCCGTGAAGGAAGAATTGTAGCATGAATAATGATAAAAAAAAGCAGAGAGACATATAGGGGTTCAATCTGAAAAGCAGACAAGCTAATAGAGAAATCTTACCTCTTCGATAGTTGGGCGATCGCAAGCTAAGCAGAAGAAGCAGACTAAGTAGCCTAAGACTCTTTCTCCTCCCATTTTATATTACCTCTAGTGCTGGGATTAAAGGTATGACTCCCTAGTACTGGGATTAAAAGTGTGAACTACCACCACCTTGATTTGTTTCTGCATTTATCTTATGTAGCACAGGGTATCCTTGAACTCACAGAGATACATTTGCCTCTGTCTCCCAAATCCTGGGATTAAAGGTGTGTGCTACCACTGCCTGATCTCCAGTGGCTTAACTTTGCCCTTCTGATATTTAGGGAAGTTTTATTTATTAAAACATAAATAAGATATCACTATACAGAAATTTCTGTCTAGACAACCAATCAGCTATATCCCTCCAAATAACTGCTCCTCAAATAACCACACAAAATCTTAATATTAATTATAAATGCTCAACTTGCTTTTAGCTAGCTCTTATAACTCCATTAGCACATTTTTATTCATTTTTGTGCTGCTCTGAAACTCACTTACCTCATCTACATAGTGCCCATCCTGCTCTCTCTGCATCTCATTGTATCTCCTCTGATTCTGTCCTTCTGCCCAACATGCTCTTTGCCCCCAAAATCCTGTCTAGACATATGCCAATCAGCTTTTTATTAACAAATAGAGCAACTCATCTTCACAGTATATGGAAGGATTATTCCACAGCAAGGCCACATCTCCTAGCCCTTCCTTAACACTTTCAGTAACTGAGGACCAAGCCTTCAAACACATGGGATATTCTCCTTCAGTCCACCACAGTTATTAAGTACAGGAAAAACTGTGGCAGTCACTTCTCTGGGGATTCTAAAAATAGACACCTTTTGGCTTTGTAGACAGCTACATGTTAATAACATATATAGAAATTTTAAGAAAAAGATCAAGGAAGAGAAAATTATTCTATGTTATGATATTAACAAAAATTTAAACCTACTTTGAATAAAGCATATGGCTATATAAAAATCTATGAATATATATGCATATAAAGAAAAATACATATAAAGAGGATATGGTATTGAGTCACATCTTTTGGCTATAAGGCACTATACCTAATGACATATTTTGTTTAATTGTTTCAATGCGATTGAAATTTTAGATTCAGTTTATCTATTTTACACAAAAGAAGTGTAAGGTGAAAAAATGAAGCATCTTGTCCAAAAGTCAATAGATAATTAACTTCTTTTAAGGAGCATTGTAAATCAAATATTACTAGCTCCATGTATTTCCATTGTGTTTCCTTATACAGGCAAAATTATTATCTTTCAAATGATCAAGTAATTGTTAAGAATGTGACAAAACACATTTAATTAATATATAAAATATTTATATGGATATCTCTGGCTCTACTTAATATTGAGGACCTTTGTTCAAATGTGTCTAAATTAGAAAATCTTATTCATCTTCCTAAAGGAATAATATTTATCATTAAAATATATTGAGGACTCAGAATATCAAGCTTGAATGCTTAACTTCTACAATTATAAACTGTGTATAGCATTTGTCACATTATCTATCTCACCTTTCCATGTCTTTTTTCCTACATCTATGAAAAGTTTGTCATGGCAGACAAATGAGATAATATTTTTGAAGAACTTAGAATGATGCCTGATGTATAATAACTGTACTAGACTAAAAACACTAACAGTAAATCTTGAAAATGAAAAGAAAGAAAGAAAGAAGGAAGGAAGAGAGGAACTTCAGAAATGGCTCAGTAGTAAAATTATTTTTTGATAACCAGAGTTTGACTACTAGCTCTCACCTATGGCAGTTCAAAGCTACCTATAATGCCACCTCCTAAAAGATTTATGTCCTCTGGCCTCCATAGGCACTAGCACTCACATCCTCCAACACACAATTTAAAATAATAAAATATATCTCTAAAAAGTAGCACAATGACAACAATGAATGAAAGAAAAACTACCATGGTATACAAGATTAGGGATAAGTAATTGGAAGTTTTAAATTGACATAATACATGTTTTGTCTTTTTGAAGGAAGATGTGAGACTGAGTTCTGAACTACTACTTCTGAAAAAATAGAAGTCTAGAAATGAAAGTGACATGTATAATTTCATGTAGCTCAAATCTGAAGACCAAAGCAGGCTAAAAGACAGTTGGGACATATCACCTGGCATTTCCTTCAATAATATTCACAATTAAACACAATTTGGACTTCAGTAGTGTCACTCAATTCCTCCTGAAATCATATCAGGTTAAATAATATAAATTATGCTAAATAGTTATTCCCATGATGCTGAGAGTTGAATATTGCTTATTAAATTAGTCTCATTGGCAAAAGCAGAATCCTTTCCATTTAGAGAAATCCATGCTGGAGAGACCATTGTTTACTGATGAACGAGGTTTCTAAATTTGAAAGAGAAATTTGTAGTAAGTAAAGCTTTCCCATTTTCTTTCTCTACTAGCAACTTGGTAGAAACTCAAACTATTGTTCAAGAAACTCATTGTGAATCAGTTGTAGTGACAAGAAAAGAACATCTGCAAGGCCTTGACATCTCCCTGTAAAGATGTCCTATCCAAATAAAATCAACAAACCTAAGGAAATAGTTGAGATTCAAAAACTAACTTGAGAAATAAGATTAAATATATGAACCTGACAGAAATTTTGTATAAGATACACAAGAAAGTTAGAAAAAAAATGAATAAAAAGAGTAAAATATGAAGGTAGAGGTAATAGCCATGATGAAAGACCCATAACTGAGTCTACTGTGTGTGAAATTGTGAAGGAAGGCAGAAAAAAACAAAACAGTTATACAAGCATGGAAGTCAAATGTAAATTATTTTAGCAAGATTGATGAAATAAATAATTATTTTTGTTAGTTAAAAAATACTTTTATTCATACTCAAAAACATACATCAATTTAATTTTGAGGATATTTTAATCATATATATTATTGCACAAATGCACAAGCATCATTCTAGTTAACACCTTGGAGATATGCACTAAAAAATACTTTGAGAAACCCATTTAACAAATATAAAATTTATTACTACTTACTACATCACTGATAAAAATTTATTGAAAAATCAAGTTAAAGCCACTTTATCATTTGCACAGGACATTTCTCCAAAAAGTATAGCCCAACATAAAATGACTACAAATGTTTGTTATTAAAATCCTGACTCTTAATTTAAGAAATATTTCATTTCACAAATTTCTTAGCTATCAATCATTCTACTGATCAAGCAGATATTTGTGGTCTCATTAAAGTGTTTCTCCAACTAGTTTTCTGAAAGCTTTCAACACGATAGTTCTTCTTAAAGCTCCAGGTTTTGATGGAACTCCATTATATACTACTATTCTTATTCCTCAAGTACAGAAAAACACTTCTAAAATGAGAGATCAAGAAGTTCCATAGAGTTTCTCTTACAAAGTAACCATGAAATAAATAACACATACTATTTAAATCACTTAATTTTTTTTCTAGTGATATATAGCTGATAAAGACACTGGTATTTGAAAAATAATTACAACCTCGAATTTGGACTATTTAAGCTCAAATGTAGGCAGAAAAATGTGAAGGCTACTCTTTCTTTTCACATCTCAGTTTAGAGCTCAGATAACTGGAGGATGATCCCAGTATCTCTCAATATCTCAAGCTCTGTTTTGTAGACACTGAAATTTAGGAAATATACGCACCCTCCTCACTCTTCCCATTGACTTTATTTTCCAGTTTCTGGGACTTTCTATTCAGTCCTGACTGTCCTCGAATTTGCTAAATATTATAGACCAACAAAACCTTTAACTTGCAACAGTCCTCCAGTTTCTATCCCAGAATGGTGAGATTACAAATGTTGAATTTTTTTTTTTTGAAAAATCATTAGAATGTGTCTGGCCTAAAATGATGACATACCACACTAGCTAAAATATTTGAAGACATTAAAAAGGATTTGGATGCCAAGAAGAAATCATTTAGTTCTTGTGTTTTGCTCCAGTGCTATACATTCTAACCTCCTTATGACCCCATCTCAAACCTTTTGATTTCTATTCATGTCTCAGCAGATTTTCTTCTTGCTAGACTGTACCTTCTCCATTTCAAACTGCTTCTAACAGTTAAGAAGTAAAGGTTTTACTCTTCCCAAAGCTTCATTCTAACTCTTGAGATATTCTAAGACTATAACAATGATTTTAGCTTAGAAAACATAACCTTTAGCAGATGTTTCCATATTCCTTGTTATTTCTGCTACATTTTATGTAAGGTAAAACTGATAACTTGTGAAAAGCTGATCACATACTAAAGTACAAATTAGAGAAGGGACAATCAATAAAAATGTAACAGACATAAGAGTAACTGGGAAAGGATATGGGATATAGCCCAGTTGCAGATCACCTTTCTTAGTATACATGAGGCCTTGTTTAAAATTATCCAGAACCATGAAAAATAATAAGTGCTATAAAGAAAGAGTATAATAATAAATACTGTGAACAATGTAAGGCAATAAATAAATAAACACAACTTTCCCATGTGACTCAGAATGAAACAGACAATCTGACTAGAACTGCCACAATGCTGATTTTTTATATTAAAAAATTACTGATAAAGATAATTTTATCCATATTATCATCACTATTTATTTGTATCATATAGACTCATCAAAAACCCTAGCCCCAATGCCATACCCTTACAACAATGCCATAGCTCCTAATCCTTCCTGAACCATCTCACCAACTGAAGACCAGGTATTCAAATCTATGAGCCTATTTGTGCCATTTTCATTCAAAATGTCACACCCTGTGTGAATGGGACATGACCCAACTATTTGAGAAAACACACTTCTGTTTAAATATTTCTTTTTTTCATATTCTTTTATTTTTATTCATTCAAAAAAATTTACATTCCCTCCCTTCTCCCAGTCCCCTCCCACTTCCCCCTACTCCTCCTCCCTCCACCTGCTTCCTTAAAAGAGGGCATGGTACCCTGCCCTCTGGGAAGTCCAAGGTCCTACCCCCTCCATCCCGGCCTAGGAAGGTGTGCATCCAAACAGGCTAGGTTCCCAAAGAGCTAACATGCAGAAGAGATAGGTCTTAGTGTCATTGTTGATGGCTTCTCAGTCTGCCCTCATTGGCAGCCACATTCAGAGAGTCTGGTTTGATCATATGCTCATTCAGTCCCAGTCCAGTTGGATTTGGTGAGCTCCCATTAGTTCAGGCACACTGTCTCAATGGGTGGACCAACCCCTCTTGGTCCTCACATCCTTGCTCATCTTTTCCCACGTTCTGCTCTACAACTGGACCTTGGGAGTTCAGTCCATTGCTCTGATGTGGATTGGGTCTCTGTCTGTATCTCCATCCATCTGACGAAATTTCTATGGTAATGATCAAGATATTCATCAATGTGACTATGGGACAAAGCAAGTTCAGGCACCCTCTCCTCTGCTGCCCAAGTACCTAGCTGGGGACATCCCATGAACACCTGGAATCTCCTCTAGAGCCAAGTATCTTGCCAATCCTAAAATGACTCCCTTAATGTAGATATATAATTCCCTTCTCCAATATCCACCTTTCCTCCATCTCTACCCTCCGACTCCCCAAATATCTCCCCAGTCCTTCCCTTCTCCCTTCTCCTTCCCCCTCTCCCCTTCCCCCTTCCTCACTACCCCCACCTCTATCCCCGCCCCCGTGCTTCCAACTTTTGCCTGGCAATCAGCTTTGCTTCCAATTTCCAGGAGTATCTATATATGTTTTTCTTTGGGTTCAGCTTGCTATTTGGCTTCTCTGGGCTTGTGAGCTATAAGCTTAGTGTCTTTTGTTTATGGCTAGGGTCCACTAATGAGTGAGTACATACCATAATCGTCTTTTTGGGTTTGGGTTACCTCACTCAGGATAGCGTTTTCTATTTCCATCCATTTACATGCAAAATTCAAGATGCCATTGTTTTTTACAGCTGAGTAGTACTGTAATGTGTATATATTCCACACTTTCTTGATCCATTCTTCCATTGAGGGGCACCTCAGTTGTTTCCAGGTTCTGGCTATTACAAATAATGCCTATGAACATAGTTGCACAAATGCTTTTGTAGTATGATTGGGCATCTCTTGGGTATATTCCCAAGAATGGTTTTGCTGGATTCTGAGGTAGGTTGATTCCCAATTTCTTGAGAAACCTCCACAGTGATTTCGAAAGTGGTTGCACAAGTTTGCATTCCCACCAGCAATGGATGAGAGTTCCCCTTACTCCACATCCTCTCCAGCACAGGCAAGCAGTAACAGGTGTAAGATGGTATCTCAACATTGTTTAGATTTGCATTTCCCTGATGGCTATGGAAGTTGAACATGAACTTAAGTATCTTTTGGCCATTCGAACTTCATCTGTTGAGAATTCTCGTTCAGATAATTACCCCATTTTTAATTGGGTTATTTACAATTTTAATGTCTAGTTTCTTGAGTTCTTTGTATATTTTGGAGATCAGACCTCTGTCTGATGTGGGGTTAGTGAAGACCTTCTCCCATTCAATAGGATGCCTTTTTGTCTTAATGACTGTCTTTTGCTTTACAGAAGCTTCTCAGTTTCAGGAGGTCCCATTTGTTCATTGTTGCTCTTATTGTCTGTGCCATTGGGGTTTTACATAGGAAGTGGTCTCCTGTGCCTATGTATTGCAGGCTACCTCCCACTTTCTCTTCTATCAGGTTCAGTGTGGTCAGATTTATATTGAGGTCTGTAACCTATTTTGACTTGAGTTTTGTGCATGGTGATAGATAAGCGTCTAATTTCAGCCTCCTACAGTTGACATCCAGTTGTGCCAGCACCATTTGTTAAAAATGCTTTCATTCTTCAATTGTATAATTTTAGGCTCCTTTTCAAATATGAGGTGTTCATAGGTTTGTGGATTAATATCCAGGTCTTTGATTCAATTCCATTAGTCAACATCTCTGTTTTTATGCCAATACCAAGCTGTTTTCATTACTGTAGCTCTGTAATAGAGTTTGAAGTCAGGATGGTAATGCCTCCAGCAGTTCCTTTATTGTATAGGATCGTTTTGGCTATCCTGGGCTTTTTGTTTTTCCATATAAAGTTAGTTATTGTTCTCTCAAGGTCTATGAAGAATTTTGTTGGGGTTTTGATGGGGACTGCATTGAATCTATAGATTGCCTTTGGTAGAACTGCCATTTTTACTATATTGATCCTACCAATCCAGGAGCATGGGAGATCCTTCCATTTTCTGGTATCCTATTTAATTTCTTTCTTCAAGGTCTTAAAGTTCTTGTCAAATAGATCTTTCACTTCCTTGGTTAGTGTTACCCCAAGATACTTTATGCTTTTTGTGGCTATCGTGAAAGGTGATGTTTCTCTGATTTCCCTCTCTGTTTTTTATCCTTTGTGTATAGGAGGGCTACTGATATTTTTGAGTTGATCTTGTATCCTGCCACTTCAGTAAAGGTATTTATCAGATGTAGAAGTTCTTTGGTAGAGTTTTTGGGGTCCCTATATACACTATCATATAATCTGCAAATAACGAAAGTTTGACTTCTTCCTTTCCAATTCGAATCACCATGATCTCCTTATTTTGTCTTGTAGCTATTGCTAGGATTTCAAGCACTATATTAAAGAGATATGGAGAGAGTGGACAGCCTTGTCTTGTTCTTGATTTTAGTAGAATCGCTTTGAGTTTCTCTCCATTTAATTTTTGGTAGCTGTCGGCTTGCTATATATTGCTTTTATTATATTTAGACATGATCCTTGTATCCCTAATCTCTCCAAGACCTTTATCATAAAGGGGTGTTGAATTTTGTCAAATGCTTTTTCAGCATCTAATCAAATGACCATATGGTTTCTTTCTTTCAGTTTATTTATATGATGGATTACATTGATAGATTTCCATATGTTGAACCAGCCCTGCATCTCTGGGATGAAGACTACTTGATCATAATGGATGATTTTTTTGATGTGTTCTTGGATTTGGTTTGCCAGTATTTTATTACAAATTTTTGCATCAATGTTCATAAGTGAGATTGGTCTATAATTCTCTTTCTTGGTTGCGTTTTTGTTTTTGTTTTGGTAGCAGGGAATTTGTAGCTTCGTAAAAAGAGTTGGCAATGACCCTTCTGTTTCTTTTATGTGAAACACATTAAGGAGTATAGGTATTAGCTCTTCTTGGAAGTTCTGGTAGAATTCTACATTAAAACCATCTGGTCCTGGGCATTTTTTGGTTGGGAGGTTTTTGATGACAGCTTATATATCTTCGTGACTTATAGGTCTATTTAAATTGTTCACCTGGTCTTGATTCAATTTTGGTATGTGCTATTTATCTAAAAAACTGTCCATTTCTTCTTTACAAAGTAAAATACAAGATGAATGATAGCATACATCTACATAAAGACATCTAGGCCATTAACATTCATTAACAAATAGAGCAACAGGGTTAAATTTTAAGTAAAAAATTGAAGCACTCTCAAACACTAAGTAGATGAATAGAACATATAGGGATATATAAAATTCTCCACATGAAATGAGAAAACATCAATTTGTATCATTCCAGTAGTGAGCAAATGTCAGGGCACAATGCAGGTCTCTATATATTTAAAATGTTCTACAGCCATAAAAGAATATTTCAAGGTATCAAAACAAAGAAATTTAGGAAATTTGCAAACTAAAAAACATATGCTTAAAAAGGAATCATAACAGTATAGAGTACATATTTTGATATGAATGAAAATGAAGACATTGTGTGTACCAAGACTTGAAAAGCTGTACCCTTTGGGGAAATTTGTAGTTGTAGTTGCCTATGTAAAAATTAAATATACTATGACATAATAGTTAAGTTTTCATCTTAGGCACATGAAACAATGGTGACAATAACCCTGGGAGAGCCTCATGATTCCAAGATACATAAATGATTTAGATCAAAGTAAATATTAGTATAATAAAAAACACATATTAAAACAGTAGAGATTATTAATTCAAATTTTACTAACTTGAAAAGATAAATATTGTTGAGGAACTTTAGATATGTTGATAAAAATTATCTACAAGAATTAAGTTATTGTATTAAAGCATATATCAGTATATGCTGCCTGTAACTTTACAAAATAAAGTGGGTTATAAGAAAATTAAAATAAATATAGGTAAATCAAACAATCTTAATGCAATGGACAGGTTTCTAGAAATGTATAAACTCCTACACTCAGGGAAAAAAACAATAAATTTGAATGATCCTGAAATAATAATGTGTTGAATTACTAGAAGACAAAGAGTGTAGTCATTAAGAGTTTCAGGGGTGCATTACTACCAAACTGCATAGAGAAAGCATTTAAATAATAACACATATTTTTTCCAAACTGTTCCAAAAAGTGAGAAAGAGGAAAAAAGTTTTTATAGAATTCTGCAAGATCAGTATTGCTTAAAAGTCAAATTAAAAAAAGAAACCACAAGAAAAATATGGATTCATATATACCATAAATACAAATGCACATCCTAAAGAAAACACAAGGAAAATCTAACTCTGTTAGTTCATTGATCCTTCATGATAATAAATAAGAAACACAGATTTCTTGTGCATTTACTTGGGTATTTCTCTTTACAGTGTTTTGTAATTTTCACTGAATAAACATTTGATCACCATTTGAAGTGCTTTTCAAACTATTTTATAATGTGGAAGCATTTTGAATGAACACAGAAGCCTTGTGAAAATGAGGCAAGTGCTGTATCACCAATATGTACCTGCCTTAGGTACCCCAAACTGATCCCCAACTTGTGGTACTATTCCAGCTTTCCTAGATGATTGTATCATCACAGCTGCTTCTGGAAAGCTGCCAATTATTTTTCTATTTTCTTTCTATTTTTTATAAACAGAAATACTAATTAATTTTGCATGAGATTTTCTACCTTACAGCTTTGTTAGAATATTTAGAATTATTAGAATTTTACCGCTACTTCCTTGGAATTTATAAATATGTATGTGTTTGCATAGAAGATCATGTTATTATGAATATAATTTTAATTCTTCCTTCATTATTTTGATGACTGTTACTTTATTTTCTTATTTGATAACACCACCTAGAACCTTAACTAAAATATTTAGTAACAGTGGTGCAATTAATTGCCTTCATCATATTTCAGTAATTATTATTTATGATGCTCATCCTTTGCTTTACATAAATGTTCTTATTATTAAGGGATTTTCTATTTGTTAATAGTTTTTTGTTATTTTTCTTTCATTAGAAAATTTGTTGATTAATCTAATTGTATAAAAGTATCAAATAAGATGATTAAATAAGATTTTTCTCCTATTAATATTTAGATATATTACATGGATTTACATCTTGGCATTAGGGTCATTATAAATAATTCTTCTAATATCTTATTTGATTGAGTGAACAAGTATAAATGTGAGACTTTTGCATATAAATCTGTGAGCCTTTCTTGTAGCTTTATTTTCTTTAAGACTTTCTATGCAGTTGTATTATTACAAGAATAATGTTACCCTCAGAATGGATCTGGAAATGTTCTCTACTCTTCTAAATTGTGCAAATATTGGAGAAAGATATTGGTTAGTTTTATTTTTCAAATGTTGCATAGTCTTTATCAGTTAAGAAAAACACAGATATTATCAAAATGCATTATATACATGTATAAATTTATAAAATAATAAAAATTTTAAAAGAAATACAGTTTTGCTAATTTTTGTTGGCAAACTTAGTATTACTAAGTTGATACATTTACGTGTTTTAATCATGCTCAGATTTTCTGACTCTTCATAATGTGTATGTGTTTTTAAGAATTTATTTAGTTTATCTATTTTTTTTAATTTATTTATTTATATTTTCCATACATTGTTTTGTTTTATTTTTTCCATTCAAGAACATAATTAAAGAAATAAAATTTTTTTTTCCTTTCTTCCCCTTCTCCCGATCCCCTCTCACTACCCGCCCACCCCTCCTCCCTCCCCCTTCTTCCTTGAAAGAGGGCATGGTGCCCTGCCCTGTTAGAAGTCCAAGGCCCACCCCCAGCCCTCCTGGCCTAGGAAGGAGTGCATTCAAAAAGACTCGGTTCTCAAAAAGTTAATACATGCAGAAGAAATAGGTCCTGGTGTCATTGTTTGTGGGTTCTCCATCTGCCAACTTTCGCCACCACATTCAGAGAGTCTGCTTTGATCATATGCTCATTCAGTCCCAGTCCAGGTGGATTGGTGTGCTCCCATTAGTTCAGGCACACTGTCTCAGTAGGTGGACCAGCCCCTCACGGTCCTAACTTCCTAACTCATCTTCTCCCACCTTCTGCTCTTCACCTGCACCTTGGGGGCTCAATCCATTGCTCTGATGTGAATGTGGGTCTCTGTCTCTATCTC
>PVIU01024391.1:0-25623 GCA_004026605.1 Ondatra zibethicus
TGGAACAGGCAGCTTGTCACGTATTCAAGGTTTTTCTGGGAATAGGCTGAACTATGTTAATTTCATTCTGGGTTGAATATCTAGACCAATCCCAATTGTACCTGTACCCCATATTATAATTTATGTAAAACTTGTGGTTTTGTCTATAAAAACTTGCTTGCATGGATACTCGGGGTGCTTGGCTATCCCGAAGCTGGGCGCCCGCTTGCGCAACCGTGGAATTAAACCTCGTGCTTTTGCATCTGACGGCCTGGTTATTGAGTCTGGGGGCTCCTCGGCGATAAGACCACTTTGGGGGTCTTTCACGCACACCCCTCCATCTAAACATTCTAAACATTCCAGTGGTGATTTTGAAGTTTGAACAGTACAGGTTGCTTACACAGCCACAACCATAGTATTGTTACCAGCTGGGCCGGTGCATTTAATGTCGTTATAAAAAATCCTCTTTCAATGTTGTTATGACACGTATCTTCCGCTGAAGTTTATCCACCAGCACAGGATCTGGTCAAGATCAGACATTGTCCTTGTCTCCTCACTCAACTTTAATCAGCAACATTTTCCTAAACGTTGACTTCTCACTACTAACAGTTTCAAAAAAGCACAACTTCACTTCCTCTTGTTTTGATTTTGAAACAATTTTAGATTCATGGAGTAGTTCTACAAAGTGTTCCAGCACATCTCTTACCCAGTTTCCTATAATGCAAATGTAATTGATGACTATGGTATATTTGTCAAAGCTAGGAAATTAATTTCCATGTTATACCATTAGCCGAGCTAAAGACTTTATCCACCCTCACCATTACTTCCCCCTACACTTTTCATGATCCAAACCAGGATATCATTGTTCTCGGAGAGTCCCTTACCCCATAGACACTTGTTTGTTTGGCTTTTTTTTTTTTACTTTAAAGATATTTTATTTATCAAATTGTTTGGGTTTTGAAACAAGGTCTCTTTATGTAGTCCTGGCATTCCTGAGTCTACCTCTGTATACCAGACTGGTCTCAAACTCTCAGAGCTCCTCCTGTCTCTGCCTCCAGAGTGCTAGGACTAAAAGCATGTGATACCACACCTGGATCATACACACGTTTTAAAAGAGAGTGTTTCTGTGTTTGGATCTGAATTGGTTCCTTGTGCTTTTACTTGGATTAGTTATTCTTGACTGGATCCTTAACAATAGCCCAATGTGATGGTTCACCTTCATCATCCACTTGACACAACCCAGAGGCACGTGGAAAGAGAGTCTCAATGAGGAACTGACTACATGGGGTTTGCCAGTGGAGAAATCTGTGGAAGATTGTCTTAATACAATTGATTGATATGACAAGACCCAGCTAGCATAGGCAGCACTGTTCCCCAGTCAGGGGATCGTGAACTCTTTTAAGAGTAGAGAAATTGAGCTGAGCACAAGCAAGCCAATAGCCAAGTCCCTGCTTTTGACTGGATGTGATGTGATGTGCAGGTTCTACCCTGACTTCCTGACAATGATGGACTGTAACATGGAATTGTAAGCTGAAATAAACTCATTTCCCCCATATGTTCATAGCTGCTTTTTTTCAAGGTATTTTTTTTTTTATCACAGCAACAGAAATGAAACGAGAACACCTTTTCAGAGTAATTGAAAAGAAACTGTGTGACACTTTGTGAGGATGTCACATGTGATGTCCTTCTGTCCACTCTTCATGAAGTGTGCGTGTGTGTGTGTATGATGTACATGTATATATGTGCCTGTGCATGTACAGGGCCAGAGGTCAGCATCGTTGTCTTCATCAGTCTCCATGTTACTTTTTTTGGCTGGGGGGACAAAGCTGGAGATTGCTGTTTTGTTTGAACTGTCTGAACACTGATGCCCAGAGATCCTCTTGTCTCTGTCCCACACAGAAAATTAAATTCCCGAGGCTTTATCACAGAGTGGCTTCACACGTAGGAAGGATGCGGTCTTTCTGCTGCAGATTTCAGTGCTCACCTGGGAATCCTGATGCCTTCCAAGTGGGTTGGCAAGGAGTGGTGGAGTGTTCACAGCTGGCTCCATGTTTCTTTAACACACGGTGCTTTCACACAAGCTGGGGACTCATTCAAGTTTGAAGTCTATTAGTATTTAATTCAAGCCTAGAAGGAAAACAGTGGGTTTCACCCATAGCCAGATGCTGAAAATTCCAGGCAGTGGATTTTGTATGGATCAAAAGAGAAAAGTTCTCAATGTTGTCACGGTCTGCCTGTGTGGATTATCTCAGGGTGAAAATGCAGCTTAGCATTGTTTCTGCCATAGCAGTCTTTCCATTCAAGGAATTAAAGACCAACGTGGCTTTCTGCTGTAAAATCCCATTGTTTCATTGTAGATCTTCCTTTTGAAAATCAGAAAGTCGAAATGTCTTGCCATTTGTTGCCTTTTGCTGTTTTTATCATCTTTACATCATTTTATGGTAAGAAGTGTTAAGGCTCATGATGTGATCTTGGGTATCTGCCACATTTGGGATCGAGCCCACACTTTATTTCCCATTGGCAATATAACACAGGCTAATAAAAAGGATGGATTTTGGCCTTGCTGGGTGTGACAGATACTTACCCTGGTTGTTCTTCGAGAGTATATAATTTTGGGTGGAGGCATGAACACAGAATATCTGCAGTACTCTTATACTGCTGTTAGTAGGTAGCATTATGTCACAGAAGTCTGTCTGTAACAGCCCATGTAAGTTAACCTTAGTCTTCTGAATACCAGTCCAATATTACAGCATTTATGATTCTGTCATGTTTCCTCATTCCTCTTTGGTGTATGTTCAAATTACCAGATTTTACTCTTAAGAATCCTACAACCTCAGCCTTTTCTCTTTACACCTGTAAGTAACTGCATCTATGAGAACAGATTGCCTGAAATATAATTGTAAAGGAAATATGACATTTAAACTATTAAAGGTACAGCCACATCATCCTTCTGAAAGGTTGTGCTGATATTTCCGTCAGTAATTGCACAGGAAAGCCTGTTTCTACCCCTCATCAACAGTTTCCTACCGTCTTAGTGTTCTTAGTCTGATTTTAAACTGCATCTCTTTCCTTCTGACTGTCTGCCTGAGCCTGTTTTAAAAGCTGTTTACATTTCTTTCTAAGTGTCTTTGGGAAGTGGGAGGTAATTTGTCTTTCAAAACTTATTTGTCCTAATATTTCATGAAGCAAGAAACTTGCCTTGTGTATTTTGGTCTACTTTTCTATCAAACTTGTCTTCTTATGACTTTACTTTATGGTCTTGAAGTTTTTGTGCAGTTGTTGTCATCTATTTTCCCCTTTGAGTTTTTTTCAGTTTAAATATTTCACCTAAGCTCTTACACACACACACACACACACACACACACACTCACAAACACACACACACGTGCACACACACTTGAGCGTCTGTGAAAGGTTTATTTGAGCTAACAGTTCAGTGTATAGTTTGTCATGGTAGAGAAATCAAAGTGACAAGAACTTGAAGTGGCTGGTCACACGTAGTCTGAAGTCAGGAGAGAGCAATGAATGTATGTGCCCAGTTGACTTTCTCTTTTTAATCCTGCCCAGGACCCCAAGCCTAGAGAATAGTGGGGCCCACTTTTAAATATGTGTACTTATTGGTACATATTTTACAGTTTTAAATTTTTTGTTTTATTGTCTTATTCCCTAGAGTTTATTTTGGTATCAGAGTGGTTATACATTTTTTGTTGCCATCTCAATGTCTGGCCAGGTGTTCTGCTACCATATGTTGGACAATCTATAATCTCGCACTGTGTGTAAAAAATTTATGCCCTACCCACACTATGATGGGTGCCTCTTATAGGCCACTTTTGGACTCACAGATCTTTTTTTATCCATCTGTCCATATGTCAAGAGTTATATGCACTGGTTAATATCAGTCCTGATTTTGCAATCTGAATGTTGAAAACAAGCCTAATGCCTTTTATTTGATTTAGATAATTCTGCTTTGTTATTTTGTTTGTTTTTGTTGTTGACTTTTTTTCAAGACAGGGTTTTTCTGTGTAACCCTGGCTGTCCTGGAACTCACTCTGTAGCTAGCTCAGTCTGGCCTCGAACTCAGAGATCCACCTGAGTGCTGGGACTAGAGGCATGCTCCACCACTGCCTAGCATGCTTTATTTTTTTTTTGCTAGGTTCTAGTCATTATGCATCATACCGGGAAGTAATGTGTGTCAGGTGAAGTAAGGTTGGGGAGATGGGAAAAGAAAGGAACCTTTTCTTCCAAAGCGCCATTAAGTCTTTTCTAATAATAAATTACCTTGGAGCCGTGATGAAAAATGATGAGGCCCATAGACAGACACAGAGGGGATTTATGAGGATCACTGGAGTGTTGGAGAATCCGGGCAGAACTCTATCACTCATGGTGTTCTCTGCCTGCATACATCAAGGCCTGCTTCTACTTTCTATATGACATTATCTTAGACACTGTTTGGTTGACAGTGTCATTCCTTGGATCCTGTCTTAGTTCCTTTCCTCTTGCTACACTAAGATTCCATATGAAGGCAATTTATAGGAGAAAGCATTTAATTGGGGGCTTACAGTTCCAGATGGTGAGTCCATGATCATCACAGTTGGGGGCATGGTGCCAGGCAGGCAAGCATGACACTGGGGTAGTAGCTGAGAGCTTACATCCTGATCCACGAGCAAGAGATAGAGAGAAAGCTAACTATAGTAACACTTCCTCCAACAAGATTACACCTAATCTTTCCCCACTGGGAAGGAGACATTCAAATACATGAGCCTAAGGTCATTCTCATCCATCCACCATAGTACTAAACTAGAAAGCTTGGAGGGCCATGGCCCCTACCAGGGGTCATAATGTCAGCAAGTACAGTTGGCTTTTGGTGTTTATGGGTAAATGTCCAAAATGATGCATTCAGAAGCTGACCTGCTTCCCTTAAACTATGAGGGTATCCACATCACCAGACCCCAGTCTTCTGTCTGAATTTATGGCCATTTATTGTGTCTCCATTGATAGGTTGTCAAAGAATGAGAACCAAAGAACAAGCCTCACTGGGCATACTTTGAAATTGCCTTAGATTGAGCCAGAGTACATCTGTCATGGGTATTTCTAGGTTGAAAGAGGCTGTTTTTACATTTGTTTGTAAGTGATGGTGGAAGGCTCTCTTACTATATAATGCAGACTTTATTTCCAAACTGCCTTCTGCCTCTGGCCCCCAGCTGGGAGGTCTGGAGCAAGGGGGCTACAGAAAAGGGGCGTGCACTCCTCCCAGGAAGCGAGTTGACAGCGCTGAGAGCCTAAAGACCATTCAGCGTGAAGTTCTCTGAGCTCTCAGGGTCTCAAATGGCATGCCTGCTGACCTCTGCATTTGCACTCTGCATGTTTGGTGTGGGTGAATTGTCTGTATTCTGTCAATCATGTTTTAAATAAACGCTGGTTGGCCAGGCAGGAAGTATAGGTGGGTCAACCAGACAGGAAGTAGAGGTGGGGCGATGAGAACAGGAGAATTCTAGGAAGGAGGAAGCCCATTCCTCCCACTCCTGCCCAGACCACTGAAGAAGCAGGATGTGACCTGCCCCGCTGAAAAAGGTACTGAGCCATGTGGCTGACATAGATAAAAATAATGGGCTATATAAGTTACAAGAGCTAATAAGAAGCCTGAGCTAATGGGCCAATCAGTTTATAACCTAATATAGACCTCTCTGTGTGATTTCTTTGGGGTTAAATGGCTGTGGGAAATGGGCAGGACATAAACCCAAACAAGCAGGCTGTCATGGTACACATGTTCATCTGGGGTAATTGCCCGAGTTGTGCTGCTTCAGATTGGAGAAATTCACCAGACTTACTGAATAAAGTAAGACCTTCTATGGCCAATGTCAGGTTTGTATCCTAAAACCCAGGGGGAAGGATCTATTCGTGTGATATAGAAGGTACCAGAAGTGTACGGTATATCTGGACATCACCATATCTTGTTCCCTCTGGGGTCTTACTGACGCTTATCCTGGGAACACTTGCATCCTAGAGAAGTGTTCTGCCCAAGGAAGTTGCCAGCCCTATTGATTCTATTGTTACTTCTCTGCACAGCCTCAGGTTCTCTCTCCACAGATCAGCTTTACATTGCTTTTCACTTGTGTTTGGTAGAAGTGAGCATCTCCGCAGTCCCCAAGTTTACAGGTCTCCCATGGTTAACATTAGCAAATTCTGTACTTGTGGGAGAAGGAATCTGATTGGATCATCTTGGTTCTGCTTATCCTAGTAGAATTAGCCATGGCTAATGGGGGGAAGCGGGAGATGTTTAGGTAGGTCTGTGATTACATCTTTGTGGGAAGCATCCCAGAGAAGTTCAGTGGCATGGGCAGGTAGGTAGCCAACAGATCTGTGTTATGAACAATATTTTCAATCACTCTCACACATATCTCGGTGTCTAAATTTTCCCTCTGTGGAAGATACCAAGTTTGAGAAAGAAACTAAGATTTTCATTAGTCCATCTCAGCATACAACAGCATACTACATTTTTGTTTTTGTTTTTGTTGTTGTTTGTTTAAGGCAGGGTCTCTTGTAGCTCTGGTTGACCTTAAACTCCTTGTGTAACTGAGGATGACCTTAAATTCTTGATCCTCTTTCATCCATCTCCCTGGTGCTGGGATTATAGGCACGTACAACTATTTCCGGTTGATATAGTGCCGAGGATCCAGGACCAGAGTGCATGTCAGGCAAAGCACTCTGCTGACATAGCTACATCCCAAGCATGAGGAGCACTTTTAATGCAAAAACAACTAGTTTTGTATGTCTCAGCATTATGTAGTTGACTGCACAGAGGGGCAGGGCCAAGGTGGTCCCTAGTGCTTCTGTGTGGGTTACAAAGGGCAGAGAGTTACACAACTTGTCATTCACGCTTGTGTTGCGTTTCAGCACACATATCATTACTAAATCCTGCCTTGCTTCTGGATGTTGCAGGTCATTACTTTCTCTCCCTGTATAACTTCTCTTCGACAGTATGACTTTATTTAAACATGCCTCTGCTCCTCCCTCACAAACCCCGCCTACTGCCACAAAGTCAACCCTCCCTGTCTCTACCACCAACCAACAACTTTTCCAGGGTCAACAGAGCTTAAATTCCTGTTTGCCTGCCCAGAACTTTCTTGCACTTGAGCATACAGATATGTAGGAAAACTGGTAATTCATTTTTTTACTCTTCCACATAATAATAGTGTACTTTATCCAACAGTTTAATATGAAAAAGAGGTAAGGGTACAAAAGAGCTAAAGAAACTTTGGCCACAATGCAGATTCTATCATGAAGGCTTGGCTCTGTGCCTGTTATCTGTTTCACGGCTCACGGCTCTATCCGGCTCCCAGTTGATCTTATTGCCCTGATCCTTTCACAGTAAGCTGTAGGTGTTGGTGGTGAGCTCCTCTTCTCCTGTGCAGTCATTTACTAGAGTTCAGCATTCGGATGTATTCTCTTTCTTTCTCTTTGTGTTGGTGCAGCTGGTGAGCAATTCAATCCACAAAGAACAATTGTAGGATTTAGTGACTTTTCATAAACGCATCCAACTATGTATCTCAAATTTCTACCCAGAAATAGGCAATTATTACTACCTCCCAAACCATGAACTCTTTTGTGTACGTATTTTTTTTTCTTTTTGCTAAGTGGAATGCTCTTGTGGGCCACCCATGTTGGTATAGGTGTCCACCAGTAGTATGTTCTTTCTTACTACCAACTAGCCCTACATTATGTGACTGTGCTCCAGTTTGTTTATCCATTTCTCCTGTTCATGGTCACCTACCCTGTTTTAGGAACTTACACATAAAGCTCTTATGAACATTCTTACATGCATCTTTCTGTGGGTCTATTTCATTTCTCTTATGGAATAAGGTAAGCAGGACTGGAATTGCTGGGTCACAGGAATGGGCATGGGAGGCAGTCTTGAAAAAGAGATGAGTATTGTGTTGTATAGATAAACCATCACTTACATGACCGTTCTCTTGTTGGTGAACATTTAGTTGGTTCCTTTTAAGAATTGTTCTTCCCAGTTTGCTCTGGTGATTATACATACACACATACGCGTGCGCACACACACACACATGCGCACATACACACACACACGTTTGCCTTCTTGAGAAGTAAATTCATAGGTAAGTTACCAGAGCTGCCATGATTAGTAGTTTTAACTTCATTAATCCATAGTCTGGTGGGAAGTGGAACAGAGGCTTTGGGATTAGAATGTAATCCTAGGACCATCAGCCTCAGAGTCATCTAGGGGCATTGTCATGTAAACTCTAGAGCCCCATTCTAGGTCTAATGGGTCAGAATCTGCATTTTACCAAGATTCCCAGGTCCTTCCTACTAAGGTGCTATAAGCAATAAATTGGAGAAATGGGAACTTCACTGTTCAACTCAAAAGATCCAATTAATTGTCTAGTAACCTTTTCTTAGAAGCTGTAGACTTTCAGGTAGTTGAAACTAATTATCTATATAAAGACAAACTGATCACTTTATGATTGAGTTATGCAATGGATTAAGAAGCACGACATTACTGATGTATCAGACTTAAAAAGCAATCTACTGTGCTGGGTTTCTGATCCTGTTTATCATGGGGCTTTATTCCCAGACTCCCTTGGCCCCTGTGAAGGCTGGGGCACTCAGTGGGTGGATATCTGGGATTTTGATGCACATCTTCTCCTACTGTCATTGTATTAGCTGTAGTAAGTTTTAAAATGTAATAATTGGGGTAGAAAAGTTTAAAATCTATCGAATAGTTGGCAGTTTTGGTTTATATAGTGGCATCTACAATTATACCATCTCTGTAGAGTAATATTGCAAATATTCATGTTCCTTTCATGGGCATTTGTAAATTGTTCACGTTTGGCTGCCCAGCCTTCTGGACAAGCACATCCACATGAAAACATACAGCATCTGTACCTAGGCAAATTGCTTTTTGTTTGTTGAATTACTTGAAAGTGAATCACAGCTATTCTACCATCTTCATTTGAATCTTTCAGCACATTTTCTTACATAACCCTGGTAATATTTTCCATCTAAGAGATTTCACATCAATACGACATTATCTAATGCATATTCAAAAAATTTCTGACAAATACCTTCTGTTTTCCCCCTCAGATCTAGTGAAGAATTACAGTTATATTCATGAAGTTATTTATTTATTGCTACATAGCACATTACTCAAAATGTGGTGCCTTAATCCAGCACTGAATGTCTCAAACTTTCGGTGGCTTAGGAGATTTAGGCATGGTAGAGCTGACCTCTTTAGCGTCTTTTGCAGGCTGCAATTGGAGTTGCTGTCTAGACCGTGGTCACCTAAAGGCTCACTTCATTTACATAGTTGTTTGCAGAAATCAATGCCCCTATTGGTTGTTGAATAGAGGCTGCGATTCTGTTTGCACACCCGTCCCAAGCCTTGTATGATCATCTTGCCCATTCAGTGTGGTAGAATCTGTTAGTCAACTACACCTTCTTTCTAACTTAATAAGAAACCATTAGAGGAACCCAGGGAAATTAGAGAGAAGCAGTAATGTTCTCTGTTTCCAGTTTGAGCAAATAGGAGGAACCAGTGAGTACAATAGGTAAAAGAAAATAATCAGGGAATAGCAAGATGTTTCAGTAGCTAAAGGCACTTTGTCACCAAGCCTGACAATGTGAGTTCGTCTCCAGGCCACATGGTGACAGGAAAGAAATGACTCCCTGAAGCTATCCTCTGACTTCCTCATGTATACAGTGCCATGTGTGTCACCCTGCCCCGACACAGTTTCAGGGTCCTTGAGAAGCAGGAGGCAACTAGTGTTCAGATGGCAACCCACCAGAGGCATGGTTATCTGATGGAGGTTAATCCTGTCCAGACAAGGTCTGCAGGACCATCGATTCTGGAAACTGTTGCTCACTTTTGCTGAAGCAGCTTGGTATCTCCCCAATACCTATACTATAGTATATAATCTCATGTTATGTGTATATGTAATCTCATGATTGCATCTTAATCTTATGGGCACAAATGTCTGTGGGTGGTCAGGAGGATGACTTTTCATTTGACTATGTAGTGTTTTTTATTGACTTTTATTGAGCTCTACATTTTTCTGTGTTCCCCTCCCTGCCTTTCCCCTCCCCCTTTAACCCTCCCCCAAGGTCCCCATGCTCCCAATTTACTCAGGAGATCTTGTCTTTTACTACTTCCCATGTAAATTAGATCTATCTGAGTCTCTCTTAGTGTCCTCATTGTTGTCTAAGTTCTCTGGGATTGTGGTTTGTAGGCTGATTTTCTTTGCTTTATGTTTAAAAAACACCTAGAAGTGAGTACTTGTGATAATTGTTTTTCTGTGTCTGGGTTACCTCACTCAAAGGGATACGGAAAATGTGGTACATTTACACAATGGAGTATACACAACAGAAAAAAATAACGACATCTTGAATTTTGCAGGAAAATGGACTATGTAGTTTTGATGTATAGAATATATACTGGGACACACTTTATTACTGGATCCATTTGTCCCCCAAGGACTGTGGATACTGAAAAGCCTGCCTTGTTCTTTTGCTTATCAGGTGACTTCCCCTACTCTGTGAGACTTCTGGTAAGAGAATTTAGTCACACAGTCAAAAACTTTGATTCCCACAGTCAATTCTTCACTTTGCTCCCTGAGATAAACTTAGAAGCCGGCCCTCTACAACTCTCTTCCATTTGGCAGGACATGCAGTCAGGAAAGGAGTCTTTCATATAGATCACATATGGGACCTTTAAAGGGACGTCCAAGCTCATTTGAGATTGTGTGCCCTAATTCTCCCACAGCTGACTTGGGCAAGTGCAAACCTCAGCTGACCCTCAGCTCTAACCCTAAAGAGAAGACATGAGCCCTCTACACCCACCCGTTTTTCCCTTTACATTTATCCATCACTGACCCCTAGTTAATCAAAGCACACCTAGGAATGTGGTATTTTGTATGAAGCCCCTTTAGAATTTAGAGTCTACTAAATCAATCTTTCTGCCTCCTAGTGCGGTCAGGGTGTCTTCCTTGCCAAACCTTCCCTCCAACTACAAACTGCTGACTGAGTCTCCCGGGACAGCTCCCATCTGCCTTATGACCCCGAGAGAAACATTACATTTGTAACCTTGCGATTACCAGAGAATTGCCTTTGTTTTGGGAGTCTATATAAACTGGAAACTTAGCAGAAATAAAAACAGGAGAAGAATAAAGGACATGATTTGAACAGCGTGTTTGTGAGCTCATTCAGTTACTTCTTAGACTAGAAATCTTCCAAGTCCTTCACTACACTAAGTCAACTGACCTGAACCTTGGCAGGGAGTCAGTAGAGCTGGGCTCTGCTGGCACAGTAAGAAAATTTAATAAAATATTTTTATAAGAAAGTGTTACTGGCATCTTATATTAATCATTTTTTCTGACTGTTTTTCATTAGACAGTGTTATTTACTTCTATCTTCTATATTCTTCATCCTCCCGCTTTTAAGATGTGATATTTCTGCTATGACAAAATATTTATCTTTTTGCCATTGTTTTGGTCACTGTGGTTACTTTTTTTTTCGTATATAAATAAAAGGATCTTTGTTCTCTTTACCAAAATTTCCACGACCATTTTCTCAGTCAGATGAAGGTTGTTTTACCGTGTAGGACTTGCATCGAAACCATTGTATTCACAAATAAAATCTAAGAAATGGCTTTTGATTTTTGAGGTTCCCATAATTTTTGTGGATATCAGTAAATGAAGGTTTTATTCTGCATGGATTTCTACTGTGAAGATATGCAAAGTAAGCTTGAAATAAATCTCATATTTCTGTCTGGTCATTGGAACTAGGGCTTTGTGCTTTATCACTGAGCAATGCCCCTTCCCTATGCTTAAGGAACTATTGAAATATCTTAGTGGCTTGTCCTTGTATAAGTCTGCTGACAAGGACACCAACAACTCATATTATATTCCATTTCAAAATTAGAGAGCTTATAAAAGAAATAATCATTTCAATTGTTTTTTCATAACATTCTCCCTGTAGCTAGACCCCTATTCCCTATTCATAATTTAGGAAACTACATGGATTAAGTATAAATTCTTTTTTCCATCTAATAGTTTTATTGCATTTGCTTAAAGCTCATGGCCTCATTTTCTTTTTAGGGTGGTTCTCCATTATTGTGGGATTATTGCTTCTAGATTTAGAGATACAGCTTAAAATAGAATTACAGGAATAACCTTTTGTGCTTGTTGCATTAATTGTACTTAACGCCTCCTCTCGTGTGTGTGTCTGTGTGTGTGTGTGTGTGTGTGTATATATGTGTGTCTGTAGCCATACATACCATGACAGATGTATAGAGGCCAGTGACAATCTCAGCTATGGGTCCTTTCTTTCCATCTTATTTGAGACAAGCTTTCTCTTACTTACTGCTTACTTTGTGTGCCAGACTAGTTTGTCTTTGACCTCAGGGAGATTTTTCCTGTTTCTGCCTCCCATCGCACAGCAGAAACTCTGGGGTCACATATGTGTGCTGCTGCCTCCGGCTGTATGTGGGTTCTGGAGATCTGAACTGGCATCCACAGGCTTGCTTGGTAGGCATTGTTGTACTTTTTAAAACTAGGTGTTTATCTCCTGAAAGAACAGTCTGGAAAACACCACTTGGTTAATTTGAGATGCCTATTTTCTTGATTGAACAATATTGATAGACAAATATTGTAAAATCCCCATTAGGTTTTTCTTAGCATTCTACTTTTTTTGTTTTTGTTTTCTCTCTCTCTCTCTCTTTCTCCTTCCTTCCTTCCTTCCTTCCTTCCTTCCTTCCTTCCTTCCTTCCTTCCTTCCTTCCTTCCTTCCTTCCTTTCTTTCTTTCTTGACTGGATTTCTCTGTGTAACCACTCTGGCTGTCCAAGAACTCACTTTGTAGACCAGGCTGGCCTCAAACTCACAGAGCGATCTACCTGCCTTTGCCTCTTGAGTGCTGGGATTAAAGGCATATGCCACCACCGCCCGGCAGCATTCTACTTGTTTATGTGTGCGGTGAATTCCTAAGTCAGTAAACTTACAACTTTTTAACCTCAGCATTTGAATGCACTTATGTCTCTTCATCTTTATAATGTTTCTGTTTGAATGTTTTACTGGGTGGCCCCACTGAGAAGGTATCAGTGGCTATGGAAACAGTGTAATAGTAATGACTTACAGTCAGGAGACAGCCAGTCAACTTGCTAGATTTTTATATTTGCTCAAGAGATTAATGGCATCTTAGAGTAGACATTTGCTTTAATTTCATGCAGCTTTCCTTCCTTCTTTCCTTCCTTCCTTCTTTTCTTTTTTTGGCTTTTTATGGGTTTTTCAATATTTCTCTGCTATTGGAAGCTTTCATTTCCTGATAAGGGCTCTTATTCAGTTTCAAAGTTGAAGAAATGAAAGTACTATTACAGTTACAAACAAGGCTAGATGTTTTCTTCCTGGACTAACTATTCTTGTCCTTGGTAAAGTCAGTGGTGGCAAAGCAAAACCAAAGTATTGAGGAAATATTGTCTCCAACACATTTTCAAGAAGAGGCAGAACAGCAAACACACAGGGGAAGAGCTGAGGGTTTTTTTTTGTTGTTGTTGTTTTTTCGAGATAGGGTTTCTCTGTAGCTTTGGAGCCTGTCCTGGAACTAGCTCTTGTAGACCAGGTTGGCTCAAACTCACAAAGATCTGCCTGCCTCTGCCTCCCAAGTGCTGGGATTAAAGGCGTGCGCCACCACCGCCCAGCTTTGTTTTTTTAAACAACGAAGAACTTAAATTTGTTACATCAGTCTCTAATTCTAGATAAAAGTCCTTGAACTCACTCTTAAGGGATAATTTGTTTTGATTTTATTTTAACTTGTGTTTATGTGTGTGTATCATGTATTCCACATGTATAGGCATGCCTGTGGAAGCCAGAAGAGGGTGTTGGATTCCCCGCAGTTGTAGTTAGAAGCGAGTCCCCCACTGTGGGTGCTGGGAACCAACCTTGGGTTCCCTGGAAGTACAGCTAGTACTCATAACCATCAAGTCATCTCTACATCCAAGAGACAATTTGTGAGAAACACAAACACTAACACACAGTTAATGTAAATTCAACTTTGTTTTAGTCTTATGACCCTGGAGGAAGCTAATGGCTTGTGTATGACGTGATCCCCTTCTTGCTCTATTGCTGAGTTAATTCTTCTGACTAGGCCTTTATCTTTGCATTTTCAATGTGAGCCCTGCTGCCTGCTCCATCAGCTGCCATCCCTGCTGCCTTTGCAGTACCTCTGCCTTTCTTCTCTAGGATGGAGGCTGGCTGTTCAGCCTCAGAAGAGGGCTGGTTGGTCTTCTGCCTTACTTAAACCTCTCTTAGTCCCCTCAGTTCAACTGAGTGAAGCTTCTGCAGGATGTTTGTTTAGCAGTAACTGGAAGAAATCATAAAATGCTCAGATGAAAACAACCGAATCTAGTAGAATGATTTTTGCCAGGCTCAATTCGCTGTCCTAGAACCAGTTTGCTTTCACTATCAGACACACTGCTTCAGAAGAAAGGTGAAAAGAGTTACCACCATCCATGCACAACATTGTTTACACACGTTTAATCTGTGTTACACCTACACAGATGTATAGATGTATGACTGTGCCATCCCCTTTCCTTAGACCCCAGAATGAAGAGAGAAAAAATTCATTATCTCTTCCCTGTGACAAGTATTTTATTTCAGGTGGGTGGCTGTGAGAACACTCATTTCCTTCAAGGTCACGAGGGCTGTTCTTATGCTCAAGGTCATTCAGAGCATCCTGGAGGTTCTAGGAAGAACTATGTCAGCTTCTTTACAGCTTATTTCATGATTCAAATATCACCTTTAATAACTTTATAGGATGGCCCAGGCATGGTAATGCACACCTGTAATCCTGGAAGCTGGTAGCGAGTTCAAGGTCAGCCTGGTCTGTACAGTAAGCCCCTGTCTTGAAACTAAAGGACCAACAAACATAGTGTTGCAAGAGTATAACTTCCAATTTTTATTTACTTTTCATCCTTCTTTCAAACTTATATCCATTTTCACCACTCATACCTTCTTCTTTGTTTGTTTATTTGTAAACTGTAGTCATTTTTCTTCTATCAAATTATGTTTTAGACATAAGGACAATATAAGTTATATGTGGATATTCCTCTGCATGGGCTATAATGTCTATAATGTAAAAATAAAAGGCTTCTTTTTCCCTTTAATTTTATTTTTGGCATTATTACAAACCAAGTTAATCTCCTCTATTTATAGCTCCCTCAAGCCATGCTGTGAATATTATCTTCTCCTGCTTAAAAACATGTAAACAGATAATTTGTAAGCAATTTAATTTATATCTCGACAGAATTAATTTAGAGATAACACAGGAATAGTTAATTAACCACACTGTCAACATAAAACAAAAACATTTACTAAGAAATGACTAAGAAACAAAGCAAACACTAGGTATGAATTTTTGCTTCTGTTTACATATTTTTTATCAAGGCTTATTAGGACTCTGAAGAGTTAGCAATTTGTAAACGTTTGGAAACACTACTTCTATGAGGTTTAAAAAACCAAAATCAGTGGAATTTGAGTAGAAAATACTAGGAAAATATAGATATGTATTTTAAGGCAGAAATGAATACTTTAGTTAGTTTTTTTTTTAAATCTTGTGTCCTTCCACATTCTAAGGGATTTTGTTACTATCACCACAGCAATATTAAGCTATTTCTACTATGATTGACATTTTGCTGAGAGTGCAAAGCAGGGGTAGATAAAACTGCTGATGCCTTAGAAGACATGAAAACAATAGCTGAAATAGATGAAAAAATAATCCCATCAAGACTCCTTCCCACCATGCACACCCGTTTTAGCCGTAAGGGCAATATACACCAAAAATGCAGAAGTGTGTGTATATCACATTTATCACACACATATACATGTGGATTTATCACACAGAACAGACTCACTTCAAATGGTCTTGATAAAGCATAAAATATATTAATTAATGGTCTTGTTATTCAAAGCATTCTGAGCGACAAAATGGCGGTGCTACTCAAAGTGCTCTGTTAGACACCAAACCACTTGAGGGGCTGCTGTAGGCAGTTTGGGCCAGTGTTTTCATGGCATACTGTTTTCACTTGGAAAAGTATCTGGCACCTATTGCTTTCTTTATACTTAGGGTTTTTTTTTTTAAATAGTGTATTGAAAATAAGAAAAAAAATTCTAGGTTTGGTGGCATCTACCTGTAATCCTTCCTCTTCAGCAGGCTGACAAGAGGATGCTGAGTTCAAGCCCACCCTGGGTTGCAATGTGAGTTGAGCCAACCTAAATGATTCAGATGCTGTTTCAAAATTTTAAAAGGTAATCCTGTACTTTAACAAGTTAAAAATGTAACAATGGACAGTATCTGTTATTTATTGTTGATAAGGTTTTTTTGCTACCACCAGTTTGATAGTCTCTCAAAAATTATACATTTTGACCAGAACATTGACAAATGTGTATTAAATTTATAGTGGAAAAAAAATCTAACGTTTAAAAGATGCATATGACTGTCATCCATTATTTTCCAGATAGCCAGTGTATGATAACACAACTATTTGATTTGTAAAACACTCATTTACAGCAAAAGATAGATTACTGTATTTCAATGTAGCACGGCCACAGTATTAGTGGATGTGATGTCAGATTCATGTCACAGCCTCTTGGGTGTAGGTGGCGTGTCCAAGGGGCAATCCCAAAATTACCAGGAAATGGGATTATGGTCCTCTCCCAGCTTCCGGCAGAGCATGTGTGTGAGGCTTCCTTCTTGGTGTCCTATATCCCAAGACAACAGACAGCAGCAGAGGGAATGCAGGAGCTGGTGACCATGTCTGACCCTCTTCTATTCAGTTAAACCTTAGAAAGATTTTTAAAACCATGGAAAACTGCGCCCATCTTTTCACCCGTTATTTTAAGGGAAAAGAAGCATTTTTAAAAAAATTATTTTATTATTTTTATTCATTTATTACTAAAATAAATTATTCATTTCTTACTAAAATGAATAACAATTTTAGTTAAAATATTGAAATATTTCTTAAGTGTTTAGCTTTCTAAAATATGGTAATATTAATAGATCTAGCCCATCTAAGTAGTGGCTCTTATGGAGTCTCTAGTGAACAACTGAAGGGCTGGAGAGATGGCTTGGTGGCTAAAAAACGCTGACTGCTTTTCCAAAGGACATGGGTTCAATTCCCATCACTCACATAGTAGCTTAGAGCTATCTTTGACTCCAGCTCCAGGGGATCTGGTACTCCCTTTTGTCCTCCCTAGGCACAAAGTACGCATGTGTTACACATATGTACATGTGTGCAAGAACTCATGTTCAAAAATAAAAATAATATCTAATTTAAAAAATTTTTGAAGTTGCTATAATTTTGTGGAAGCCAAAAAAATACTCTCAATATAAAGTTTTATTGAAAAGCCATGCAAGTGCGCTTGAAATTACATGCAAGTGAAACACCCATTAAGATAAGCTAATAATAAAATATTAAAAAGAAAAAAATTGGTTATGATGGCAGACACTTGTAATGCTAATGTTGGGGAGGTAGAGATAGGGAGATTCCCCAGGGCTTGCTGACTGGCTTCTCCAGGCCAGCGAGAGACAGCCTAGAAATCAAGGAAGGTGCACGGGACTCGAAAAATTACACCTAAGGTTGTCCTCTGACTTCCACATACACATGAACACATGTGCATGTGTCCCTGCACACACATTTGTACAAATGTACCTGCACATACATGGATGTGTACACACAGAGATAATTGAAGTAAAGACAGATTGAACCAAAGTTCATCAAAATATAGAGGCTCTTTGGAAGGAATTGCCAAGTCATCCAGGCATGGCGAAGTCTAGATCCCATGGAAAACGTTCCTTGGATGTGGTCTGCCATTCTGTGATGCTTCCCCACCCCCAGCAAGTTCTGATTTAAAATTGCCACGAATGCAAAGGCTGACAAACTGGGAGGAGTTTCAGTAACCTTGTGGGTCTGGAAAACAACTCAGAGTGTGAAGCCAAATCAGTTAGGACATGTCGGGCTAGGTCACAGTTTCATAGGAAAGGAAAATGATTAGGAATTCAGTCTTTCGCTTGGGTTTCTCCCGGAGGCGCTGGCTGTCCAGTTTATGAGCTGGGGGAGACAAACCCCTTCAGAAATCAGTGGTCGTGGAACTGGGAAGCAGACAGACTCATCAGTATTCTCACTTAACTGGAGAGAGAATTCAGTAGGACACTCATACTGAAGTGTGTGCTGAGGATGAGGTGCCTCGATGTTTGAGGTCCTCATGGGACCCTTTCAGGACTGTACCCTAGGGACAAGGCAGACAGACTAATGAGTCAGACCTGACAGGATAAAATACACCCTTAATTCACACTATTGGATTAACGTGAACTGGTTTGTACTTTAGTGGCCTGCTACCGTGTAAAGCATGAAACCCCATGATATGTTTTATGATAGACAGTTTACATGGAGGACATCTAGTTTCTACTGATCTGGTTATTTGTAAGATGGGCAGTATTTTATTGAAATTTTCCTTTCCATGTATTTTTTTTGGGGGGGGAGGGTAGTACCTTTAAGAAGTGGGATATATTTTGTTAATGTAAGATAAAGGTGAAATACTTATGTACCTACATTTTAGGAGAGCTAAAACATGAATTAGAAATTAATCTTTTTACTCCCCCCCCCGGATCAAACAACACTGTATCGATTTTTAGGTGCCTCAGCCCCAATGAAATTAAATTCTTCACTGACTGCAGCGGGTTTCCAAGGCTGTGGTTCTGTACCTTCCAGTCTTTACAACAGAGTGGCGAGGTTGATGACGACTCCAGGCTAGCTAACACTCACTGAGAATGTAGGCATCAGGCGCCATGTTAAACATTTAAAGATCCCCCCCGCCCCTGCCTCTCCTTAGGTCCTCACAAGACTTCTCTGGTAGCAGGGATGCAAAACCCCACATGAGCTCAACAGTCTTCTAAGCTGGCGTCAGGTGGGTGATCCAAGCCTGGGCTCTTAGCTCCTCCTACCCAGATGATCCCTTCTGTACCACATGAACCATCTCTCAGTCAATCACAGCCTCTCAGTTGTCCAACTGTTGTCAGCTGGAAACTGAGCGTCATGAAAAACGTCATGAGTAAATGCGCAGAAGGAGAACATGCATTTTGTGTGAGTGCCAGCTTCTACATGTTTTCTCCAGTGCGGGGAAAGCTGCACTGAGGGATGCAGAGGGATATTAAAGTTGTTATTTATTTTTTTAATGTGCCAGTGTCTGGTATATAAACACATTTTTTATGAAATGCTTTTTATCTCCTGACACAACTCAAGTTGTGACAGGAATCTGTTTCTATGTATCTCACCGGATAAACTTCAAGGCATCATTGCCTCTGGCTGTTCTCCATTATCTTACTAAACACAGCTTTTAGCTTTTGAGGGGCTGTATAGTGTGAGAAGTTCCGTGTTTCTTTCTTCCGCTTGTTTCCCCATTTTGCTGTGAGAACCTTGGTTGGGGTTAAGGCTTCTTACAGAGCTTTCAGCCTGGGGAACATATTTCATGCTTGGTATGAGGTCTACTAACCAGCATTAGTAGAGACAGAAAAATCCAATAAGTCTGCAACCCCATTCTGTGCCCACTGCACACAATTATACCACAGCCCAGAGGGAAGGCTGGCTTCTGTGAAGGACTGTGTGCTTCGGAATTTTACAGCTAAACTTCACAAGGCAAGTGACTGTTTCTGCCTACCCTCCCCCCTCCAGCCTCGTCCTACAGCTATGAGCAAATGGAAACAAGCTTTTTTCCAAGGACAAATGCACCATTGCTCATTGAGAATTTAAGTTGTTTCGATCTGTTTTAAACTCTGTGCATATGCCAGGGGTCTACAAAGTATTTTTTTCTACAAAGTGCCAGACGATCAGTGTTTTAGGATTAGCATGCTAGGTGATAGCTGCTGTAACTCTGCTGTTTTGTAATTAAAATGGGAAAGAAGCCACAGACAAAATCTGAGAAAATGAGATTGTTGTGTTCCAATAAAACTTTTTTACTGAAAACAGGTGATCCCAGACGCCTTATGATTGGTAGGTGTCCACTTCCATACACTATCTCTTCTTTTAGTTCTTACCACAACCCAGCAAGGCCCACACCACTGTTATCTTCACTTTTCAAACAAAAAAGATATTTCCTCAAATTCATATGGATCAAGCAGGGCAACAGGAATTTGGATGTAATCAGGTTAACCTGAGGAAATTGGGCTTCTTCTCCTCTGAGTAGATAAATCGGAAAAAGGTATATTTCTGTAACTGTCCTAAATTTGAAGTTAGAGGTATAATTTTGTGCTTTTATCATTTATAATATACCAGGCATGCCCAACCTATGGTCTTGGATAGCTGTGAATACAGCCAAGCACAAAATAACAAAGTTAGTTATGTGGTTCTTCATCTTGAATTTTGTAGATGGTGATGCCAAGTTGCAGTGTCAGAAGGAGAGATGCGACTTTCACCCTGTTTATTTTTGTAAAGATTTATTTTATGATTTAGGCATGAGCATATGTATCTGTGGGAGGAAATGGGTATGCCTATGTGCCAGTTTCTTCCCCAAGAGGGCAACCTAGAGCTGAAGTTACAAGTAGTTGTGAGCTGCAGCACCTGGGTGCTGGAACCAAACTCAAGTCTGCCAGTGCTTAGCAGGGTGTGGTCTTAACTGCTGAGTCCTTCTTCAGCCTTTGAGTTGATAGCCACCTGATAAGTGCTATCTTCCTTTCCCAAATGAGGAAATGAAAGACGAGCTGAAAGAATTCTCTTGGGGTCCTATACCTAGTAAGCCGGTAAACATGGAACGGAAGTTACAGATAGAATGAGGATCACTTAGGTCTCTCTTTCTTATGTGCAGGTCAAAAGAGGCAGTGATGCCTACTGATTTTTTTTTAAAAGGCTTCTTTAGACATCATTTCTTTTACCTAAAAGGGGTGTTCTCCTGGCCAGTAATGACTAGATGGAGGTATACTAGAGAAGGTATATTACCAACCAAGTAAATAGGAGTTTATTTTCTTACAGTTTTAGAGACTAAAAGCTAAAGATAAATATTCCAATCTGGTCAGGTTGTAGGAACTGCTGTCTCTCAGGTGTGATCATTTTTTGCTGTCTTCACTTGGAGGGAGAGGGATGGCCTTATGGTATCTCTTCTTAAATGGACAATAATCTCATAACAAGGGCTCTGCCCTTATGGTCTTACTTAAGCTGGATTTTTCTCCCCAAGGCCCTATTTCCAAAGCCATAGAATTGAAATTTCCAGTTTCAACATACGCATTGAGGGTCATATCTTAGCCCATAGTACTAGTTAAGGTGGTAGATAAGATTAAGACATATAAAAAAGTACATAGTTAAGGTGGTAGATAAGATTAAGACGCACAAAAAGAGACCAGCCTGCTGGATAATTCATTCATGTGCAGACCTCAAAAACAAAGAAAGGCACAGTAATAAAGTAGTAACGAGGCAGAAATTTACTGCTAGAGAATTTAGGGGTGACCTAATAGTCATCTGTTGACCTTGAGCAGGAAGGGGTATTTGTGATATCATCCAGTAACAAGAGGCTCAAAGCTATTTTGCTTTTATTTTTAAACAGAGGATGAAATGGAAACAAAGTCACAATTAAAAGCAAAGGGAAACCCTTGCTTTTATGTGCTAGGCCACATGATCCACCATTTGGGAGGGGTATGACAGAGCTTGTGTTCCCAGGACAGAGCCAGGTCTAAGCCATAGGCTGAAGAAGGGAAGGAGATATGGAAGGGAGAGGTTAATGATCTAAGATTTGCTGTGGATTCAAGTGGACTTTGCTTTCAGGTTGGTGGCTCAGGAGAGATGGAAGCCAAAAGGAGGATATGCAAAGAGGAGCCTAAGGACCATCTGGAGTTTTATGGGGGATGTTCTGATAAAGACAATGGTGCTGGGGGAGGTGTACAGCATAGTTCATCCAGTGTACCAAAAATGGCAAGGCTGTGGGTGTTAGAGGTTATAGATTTTGATGAACCAACCTGCCTCTGTCTTAGACTTGACAGCCATCTTATAGTAAAAACAAACTAGGTTTATTCCTGTTTATTATTAGATATCTGTTTCCCAAGGATCAGGCTATGCCCCATCTATAACCTTAACTACAAGTGGTTCTGTACTGCCTGTTCCAGGAAAGAGAAACCATGACTTTGTTTCAAAGGTTATTACCGCCACCTGTTCTAACTACCTCGTGCCTACCTTTCCCTCATGTGTCTGTTTCAGAAGGTCGTCATGACTGACTTGTCATGCTTGTGTTCTGCCCCTGTAATCCTGCCAATTTACCCCACCAACCAAATATGGAAACCCTACCCCTTAGCCATGAAAAACTTGTCTTCCTCACATTCAATGCTGACCTCTTGAGCACTGTTTTAGGGGGAGGCATCCCATGTTCATGAATTTAAAAAAAAGGTATGCTGGAAGGGGAGCAGAGAAAAATGTAGAGCTCATTTAAAAAAAAAAGCATGCTGTAATTATTTTCTTATTTTAATTAATTTGGTCATAAAGATTTTAGTCAATGTTCTTTCTCCTCATATATTTGGGATTAACAACTTCCCTTTCCTTTTACAATGGGACACATTGGATTCTTCTCAGGTTTGCTCTCCACATGTAGGCTTCAGTTCCAAGTCTCATACCCTCCCAGTATCCATCCATCTCCATTCCTTCCTTTGCCCCCACCTTCTTAGCTTCCTTCCTTCTGTTCCCTCATTCCTTTGTAGCTGGAAATTGAACCCAAGACCTGTCCATACTAAGCAAGTTTTCCTTTACTGAGTTGCATCTCCAATTTTTTCCCCCACAGTCTTTCAAATGCAACAGGGTTTGCAGTCATTAACCCTTCCATTTCCTCCCCCCATACCTCATCACCTTAATGACCTCACTTCCATGGTTAAATTACAAAGTCAGTCATTATAATCAGCAATGTCTCCCTTCCCCCTCACTCACTTTTACTACCTCCTCATGCTGCCTTTGTACTTCCTAACATACAAGTTTCATTGAAGTTGACTTTAACTTTCTTGGTTAAACTTAATCCCATATTTTATTCTTTTTACAGTAGTTATTGATTAGGATTGCTTTTACAATTTCAGGCAATTTGTTACTGATATGTAGAAAAACTACTTGATTTTATATCTTTATTTTGGATCTGGCTGATTCACTGAATTTGTTTACAAGTTCAAATTGTGTTTTGGGTTGAGTTCAAATCTATCTATCTGTCTATCTATCTATCTATCTATCTATCTATCTATCTATCTATCTATCTATAATCATGTAATCTTCAAATAGTTGACTTCTTCATTTCCTATTTTTGTGTTTGCTTTTATTCTCTTGTTTATTTGTTCTAGTTAAGACTTTTCATATTCTATTAAATGAGAACAGTAAGAGGAGCTGCCTTCATCTTATTTCTTATTTTAGGAGAAGTGCTTGTAGTTTTTCCACGTTCTTTATGGTGTTGGTTATGAGTTTGTTATATACATCCCTTATTATTATATTGAAATACTAATTTATTCAGAACCTTTATCATGAAGGACTGATGAATCCTGTCAAATGCTTTTTCTGAATATACTAAGATGTATGATTTTTATTCTTCTCTTGATGTGCCATGTTATAACAAGGACCCCTAAAATCCTATGGAAATACCACTAGAAGTGAAATAGAGCTCTGGCATCAGAAAAAAAAAATACCTCATTTCCTCAAAGAAAGACTATCTCTCAATTCTAGTAGATAGGAGACACAGCAACATCTCTCTCTCTCTCTCTATTTCAAAGATTTTCAGTTTATCTTTTCTATAGGTTATATTACTTCTATAGGCAAGAGAAATGGATTTAAAAAGCTCTCGTTCTGGCCAAAACTATAAAAGAACCTCCATTTTTCCTAGACATTTTATCTTCTACATAGATCTTAAAGTGGTCAAATGTTTGGACTCAGTGCCAAGCTTTTTGGCTGGAAATTCAAATAATTGTCTTGATTTGATTTGCGTATGTTGAACCATCTTTCCATTCCTAGGCCGAAGCTAACTGAATTGAATCATGAATCATTTGAAATCTTCCTAACTTTTTTCCTCTTTGATATATATATATATATATATATATATATATATATATATATATATATATATATTTCTCTCAGTACTGTGTTTTTATTATAAAAGTTGACACACTGTTTTTCAATTTTCATCTGTTTTGAAAACATGTAATATCCTTTCACTTTTTTTGTTCAACGGTGAGCTGTTTGGTCTCTACAAATTTGTGTATTTTCTGAAATTTCTTGATCAGTAGGGTAGCTCAGTGTTAGACTGCTTAACTACTAACACACGCAATACCCTAGGTTCATTTGAAAAAAAATTAAAAGAAAATTTCTTTTGGTGTTATAGTCTATTTTTATTTTATTGTTACCAGAACTAATATAGTATATTATTTTAAAGTTTGAATGTATGGAAATTGGTTTTGTGGCCTAATATATTACTCTCTACAGTAAACGCCACCTGCAGATTTTACATTTGACTGGGCACTGCATGGCATATGTGGAAAGAATATTCCCTAGTATCTGCCCTCAGTGTTTAGAAGTTAAGGGAGATGAGGTAGCATGAACCACTACCCATCTTCCTTCTCCCTTTAGGAATCCTAACTTCTGTCTCGTCTAATGGATGCTTGATGGCAGGTTTGTGAGGGCCCAAAGTTTTGGATTGGTTCCATCTTGACTAAAGGTCAGAGATTTCAAACCTATTCTTTCTCCTCAATGTTTGACCAAAAGTACACCTACTAGATGCCTTACTCTTCAAAGACCAGTCAGCAGGATGTTTTGACTTAGGCTGTGGTTACCAGGTGTTTTGAGGTGTAAGAAGGTAATTACACTTGCTTGTTCTTTGTATCATGTAAATCTGTGCCCTCCCCTTTTTGGGGGGTATATATGGGCTGCGAGTAATGAACTCGGGGCTGTTACAGTCTTCACTGGAAGTCCTCCTGACTCGATCTTCTGTCTCATGTCTATTTCTTTCCTCAATCCACACTCAGCAGGAAAGTATAGACCCATTGGGCCGGAACTCACAGATGGCACCCCGAATATTGTGCCAGAGCAAAGGGAATGATGTGACGGGTGCCACAAGTGAATGGATACCACAGATGTAATGCAAAGTGAGCGCTAGAATAGTTAGTAAATGTGGAAGCACGCTAAGTATCCTGGGAGTAAAATTTGTAAATATGGAGCAGGGAAATAGTAGTCGGCTGTTTGTACATTTGCTTAAAGATATTCTAAAAGCCAAAGGTGCTCGGGTAGAACATCAACAACTACAGAAATTTTAGAGTTTGTAGAGCAGCTCTGTCCTTGGTTTCCTGAGCATGGGACCTTGGACACAAAAACATGGGGAAGAACCGGTGTGAAAATCCAACAACATTATGGTGAGTATGGACCTGGAGGTGTTCCAGAGGATGTTTTTTTGGTCTATGGGCACTTTTACGTGACAGTTTTGATTTGCTCACTGAACAACAATGGAGGTATTTCCCCCTGAAAAGGCTAAAAGTGAAGCCTGGCAGTGGTGGCGCACACCTTTAATCCCAGCAGAGGCAGGCAGATCTCTGTGAGTTCAAGGCCAGCCTGGTCTACAGGAGCTAGTTCCAGGACAGGCTCCGAA
>PVIU01024392.1:0-25638 GCA_004026605.1 Ondatra zibethicus
TCTTCTCCCACCTTCTGCTCTTCACCTGCACCTTGGGGGCTCAATCCATTGCTCTGATGTGATTGTGGGTCTCTGTCTCTATCTCCATCCATCGGATGAAATTTCTCCCACCTCTATCCCCGCCCCTGGCTTCCAACTTTTGCTTGATGATCCTGTTTGCTTCCAATTTCCAGGAGGTTCTGTGTATGCATTTGTGCAACTATGTTCACAAAGCCACTTTTAAAGAACTGAATTATATTAATTTGATAAAATAATGACACTGGTAACCGGGCCAAATAACTAACATAAACACCAAAGGTAAGACTGTTGATTGAAATTATAGAAACTGCCTGTGTGTTGATGATGTATGGTAACACTGAGGCCCTTGATTTCCACTGCATGGGAAAGGATCTCTTTTAAAACAGAAAATCCAAAACAGGAGCACTATATGGTCATCTTTGGAAAGTTCATGTGTGTCACAATGTGTTGCAAATAATATTTGTTTTACTGTGACATGTTCTCTCTTTAAGGGCTCCTAGCTTCACACCTGCAGATGTGAGTATCTATCCTGTAGTAACTACAGCTACCATGAAAGCAAAATAGAACCATGGCCAGGATGGCAGTGGTGGTAGGAGACAATGGAGAGGGGACTGTTTTAGGTTTCACTTATAAAATAAAGCAATATAAATCGGTAGGATTGAATTTCTAAGACATGAGGCCGAGATGCAATACAGGCACACAAAATGTGCATTCTGTATAGGATGTGGCTGAGAATGCATTTATTATTCACAATATCCTATGTATACAGGAATTACATGGAGGTTATGTGGAAATACAGGCCATGTCCAGTCAGGAACAACAAAAGTAAAGTGACAGATAAATCAAGAATGGGCAGGTAAAATAGAGTGATGATATAGACATATTGACCACAAGTTTGATGTATACTCTATTATTTTCCTAGGTATATGAAATATGCTTCCACTATGCTTTCTGGATGATTACATTTCCCACTTATGTTCTCATTAAACAGTGTCCTTTATTTCCAAGCTGGACTTGGGGTCCTCGCCAATATGTTTCTCCTTCTTTTCTACACTTTCATAATCCTGTATCACAGACCTAAGCCCATGGACCTGATCTCTTGTCAACTGACCTTCATCCATACAGTGCTGCTTCTCACTGGATGGGTTGTTTGGATTACAGACATATTTGACTCACTGAACATTGAGAATGACGTTAAATGCAAGACAGCGTTTTACATAAGCAGGGTGATGAGAGGCCTCTCCATCTGCATCACCTGCCTCCTGAGTGTGTTCCAGGCTGTCACTATCAGTCCCAGTACCTCTTTCTTGGCGAACTTTAAACTTAATCTAAAGAAGTACATAATCTACGCTTTCTTCTATATTTGGTCTCTCAATTTGTCATTCAATAGCAACCTGATTATCTACGTCGGAGGTTTTACCAATGTGAGTGAGACCAAGCAGATGAAGGTCACTAAATCCTGCTCACTCTTCCCCACGAAATACATCATCAGGGCACTGATTTTAACAGTGACAACGTCCATGGATATATTTCTTGTCGGAGTTATGCTGACCACAAGTGCATACATGGTGATAATCTTGTTCAGACATCAGAGGCAACACAAGCATCTTCACAGCCTCAGCCACCCGAGAGCATCCCCTGAGAAAAAGGCCACCCAGACCATCTTGCTGCTGGTGACTTTCTTTGTGGTCATGTACTGGGTGGACTTCATCATCTCATCCACTGCAGTCCTGTTATGGATGTACGACCCAGTCATCCTGAGTGTTCAGAAGTTTGTGGTGGATGTCTATCCCACAATTACTCCTTTGGTACAAATCAGTTCTGATAACAGAATAATCAATATACTGAAAAACATTCGGTCAAAATACCACCAGATTTTTTAAAAATGTCATTTTTCTTCTTTAATAAATGTACTTATTTTAATTTATATGGAGAGTGTTGTGCCAGCTTGTGTGCATGTGTGAATTTTTGGTTCCTAGGGAGGTCAGAAGAGGTCATTGAATTCCCTGGACCTGGAGGTGCAGATGGTTGTAGGGAATGATGCTGGTGTAGCACCAATAATTTTTTTTCTAAAAAACAGACTTTTCATTAACTGTTTAATAGTCCAAGTAGCAAATCAAGATTCTTCATATATTTAAATACAATTTTGTCATGTAATACATAAACATTCTTGTGACATTTCTGCTGCTAAGTGCTATAGAGTCCTTTAAGTTCATTATACACCATAAGTTGAAATTTCTACAGGAATTTTCTTATTCTCTTCTTTTTACTTTATATCACAAATGTACCCTTTATGCTGAGGCTACTCAAATGAAGCTGCTTGGTGTGGTGATACTGACTTCTTTCTTCCTTCCTTCCTTCCTTCCTTCCTTCCTTCCTTCCTTCCTTCCTTCCTTCCTTCCTTCCTTCCTTCCTTTCTTTCTTTCTTTCTTTCTTTCTTTCTTTCTTTCTTTCTTTCTTTCTTTCTTTCTTTGTTTTTTAAGACAGGCTTTCTCTTTTTCTTTGGAGCCTGTCCTGGAACTAGCTCTTGCAGACCAGGCAGGCCTCGAACTCACAGAGATTCACCAGCCTCTGACTCCCAAGTGCTGGGAATAAAGGCATGTGTCACCACTGCCTGGCGCTGTTACTGACTTTTTAAGTTTTTCTTTTGAAAATATTTTAATCTACTCTCAGTCATCAATAATTGTTTAAATATCTGCTTGTAGTTTTAATTCTATTTCCTAATTATCATTTCTCTGGATCCATAAAAATTATGTGAGTTTCAATTCCATTTTTTACTACAGTTACGTAAACACTCTTACATGATGTTTTCATGTACCTCTGTATTTACACTTCATTTCATCTATGCTTCCTGAAATGTTACTGGCAGATAGAAATAGTTTATACCTACATACATGCTATACAATGCATGTGTATGTGCACAGATTAAGGATGTGTGTGAATGTGCACGTGGTGGCCATTGTTCTCGGCTGTTGTTCTTCATATGTCATTCTCCTTGAGTTTTGAGAGAGCATCTCTCACTGTGACAAGGGGCTTACCAGATAAGGCAAGATGGTAGTCCCAGTCATTCTTTGGTCTCTGTGGCTACAACTCTGGGATAAAAGTGTTCACCACCATGCTCTAGCTTTTTAAAACATTGTTCTCTGTTATTGAAAAGAGGTTTGTTTCGTACAATATATTCTGATTAGGGTTCCCCTCCTACTACTCCTCTCAGTTCTCCCCCACATCCCCTCCACTAAGAACCCTAAGATAAAACAAAAGCAATTAAATCAGAATAGAAAAAAAAGAAGAAAAAGAGCCAAAGAAAAAGCACAAGAAACACATACAGACATAGAAACACACATGTTTGCACACACAGGAATCTTATAAAAACTGAAAAAACAAAAGTCATATTATAGATGTAAAGGATCTGCAAATTTTCCATTTAGATTATTTTGTGCTGATTATCTACTACAGGGCATGGGAACTAGCCTTAAAAGTGTTTTATTTCCCTAGTGAGGTTCCCTTGAAGAAAACTAATTTTTCATTTTCAAGGGTCTATAAAAAGGAGATAGCTTCCAGGTTAGGATTGTGATCTTGTGTCCACTTCTCTCAGCTCTAGGACCCCATGTAGGGCAGACCTGTGCGGTGCCTGTGCATGCTGCCACAGTCTCTGAATTTATATGTGTGTTGGTGCTGTGTTTAGAAGGTGTGGGAGCCCACGTGTGACTCAGTTTTCATTTGGAGTCAATTCTGATTTAAAATGTCATTTGAGTTCAAGCTTGCCTGCTCTGCTTGTTCCAGCTTCCTTGAGGGCTATGAAAAAGTTCTTATTAAACCCATGGGAAAGAGCATTTTGCCCATCAGAAGAGGACACACTACCTAGTAGAAAGAATACTGCTGATGCCAAACCTTAGGAACATCAAGATAGAATTTGAAACTGCTTACTCAAGGACAGGCATGGTCTTGTGCTTAGATACTGACTGGACCGTCTATGCTGTGCTTTGTCTTGCTTTTGTATATAGGCAGGCTCTGAAATAAACTTAGGACTGTGCAGAGTAATCTGGCAGTCCACCAAATCTATCCTGTGTTTTCTGTCTCAATGTCTTTCAGTCTGACATTTCTTTAATCTTTGCACCCTACCCCGAATCCCTCATCTGATTTTGTTGGAGCAGTCTCTGATAAGAAGACCTTGTTTTCTTGGTGTCCTCAATCCCTCTGGCTCTGACATTCTTTCCACCTCCTCTTAGACAGAGTTCCCTGAGTCCTGAGGGGCAAGATTTGAGGGAAATATCCCATGTAGGACTGAGTGTTTTGAGGTCTCATTCTGCATATTATCTGTATGTGAGTCTCCGTTTGTTCCCATTTGCTCCCAGAGGAAGCTTCTGTGATGATGGCTGAGCAAAGCACTAATCTATGAGTATAGCAGAATGCCATTAGGAAACATTTTATGGCTACGTTATTATAGCAGAATGTAGAAATTCTGCTGTATTTGGGTTGCCCCTAGGCTTCTGGCCTATCTGATCTCAGGGTTTTATCCACCCAAGCAGTGTCAGGTATGGGTCTCATCTCATGCAGTGCATCCTTTAAATCAAATCAGATATTGGTTGCTTGTTCACACAAGCGTTGTTCTACTATTGCAGCAGCATATCTTGGAGGCAGGCAGGCCACTGTCAATTGAAGGGTTTGTAGCTGGGTTGGTGTGCAGAGTACCTTCCAGAATGATCAACACTAAACAATAGGATGAAGGTTCTAGATAGGCACCAGCTCAAATTTTCTATGTTCAGTGATTTTTTTCAGGGTATTGTCTTCAGCAAAAAGGCCTTACCACCAATTTGTGGAGAGGAATTAATAAATAGCCTTGGTGATCTCCTGGGTTTTGGGGGGTTTCCATGGGGCCCATTTGCTGTGGGTCAATGGTTTTACCCTGTAAAGGTTTGTTTCTTGTACTTGTTTAATAAAATGCTGATTGGCCAGTAGCCAGGCAGGAAGTAGAGGTGGGGCAACCAGACAAGAAGTAGAAGCAGGGCAAGGAGAACAGGAGAATTCTGGGAAGAGAAAAGAGGCAGTCTGCAGTCATCACCCAGATACAGAGGAAGCCAGACACAAAAGAAGCAAGATGTGATTGCCTTGTTGAAAAAGGTATGAAGCCGAGTGGCTAACACAGAAAAGAACTATGGCCAATCAGTTTATAATTAATGTAGACCTCTGTGTGTTTCTTTGGGGTTAAATGGCTGTAGGATGGGGCAGGTAAGAAATCTCTTTCAACACCCATTTGTCCAACAACTCAATTAGATATAACCTATTCCTGGTACTTGAATCTACGTTTGGCCAAGAGTGATGTTCAGTTGTGGCTCTGTCTCCCCTGTTATTTGATGATTAATTTAGTTCACCTTCAGATATATATATATATATATATATATATATATATATATATATATATATATATATATATAAGTTTTTACTGTATTACATTCCCATACAACCCCTCAAGGATTCCTCAGTTTTAGTTGTCTTCCTCCACATTCCCTTTCTTTCCCCACTCTTTCTTCCCTATCCCCATTCAATTCTCCAATTCCAACTCCCCCATCCATCCAGCCATCCAGCCAGCCATCCATCCATCCAGCCAGCATCATCTATTCTATATTCCCTTCCTAAGGAAATCCATCCATTCTCTCTATTCCCTTACTCTATACCTAACCTCTGTGGTTATATAGATTGTAGCTAGCTTATCAATGACTAAAATCTAAGAGCTGAAATCCACATATAAAGAAATGCATACCATGTTTGTATTTCTTGGTCTGGATTACCTCACTCAGAATCATTTTTTTCTAGTTTTATCCATTTACCTGAAAATTTCATTATTTTTAATGACTAAGTAATATTCCAGTGTGTAAATATACCACATTTTTTATTCATTCTTTCATGTGTGTACATTTAGGTTGTTTCCAATTTAGGGTATTATAAATAGAGCAGCAATGAACATGGTTAAGCAAGTGTTTCTGTAACAGGATGAAGTTTCCTTTGGGTATAAGGCCAATAGTGGTAGAGATGGATCTCTTCCCAGCTTTGTGAATAACTGCCACACCAATTTTCATAGTGAATATATGTAGACAGACACTACTTGTTCATTTTCTGCCCACCTTGACCCATATAATCACAGAGAAACTATATTAATCACAGTAATACTTGACCTATTAGCTTAGGCTTCTTATTAACTAACTCTTACCCCTTAAATCAACACATTTCTATTAATCTGTGTATCGTCATAAGGCTGTGGCTTACTGGAAAGGTTCCAGCAGCAATGTTTTCTCATTCAGCCTCTACTTGGCATCTTTTTGACTCCACTTACTCTCTATATATCTCTGTTCAGATTTCCTGCCTGGCTTTGCTCTGCTAAGCCAGTGGCTGAAACAGCTTTATTCATTAACTAAAAGTAATAAAACATATCCACAGCACACAGAGGGAAATCCCACATCAGATATACAAGTTTACACTCCCAACAGCAGTGCAAGAGTGATCTCCTTATTCCACAACCTCCCAATCATGAGTTCTCATTTGTTTTATTGATCTTGGTCATTCTGATGGTGTAAGATGAAATCTCAAAGTAGTTTTGATTTGCAGTTCCCGGATAACTAAGGATATTGAGAAGTTCTTTAGTGATTACGAGACTTTTGTTTTCTCTTTGAGAGTTCTCTGTACCCCACTTTTAAATTAGGCTGTTTTCTCGATGTCTATTTTTAAGTTCTTTTCATATTAGTCCTCTATCAGATGTGTAGTTGGTAAATGTCTTTTCCCATTCTGTAGCCTTCTGATTTGTCTGAATGATGGTGTCTTTTGCCATGCAGAAGGTTTTCAGTTTCATGAGGTTACATTTATTAATTTTTGATTTTAGTTCCTATGCTAACAGTGTTCTCTTCAGAAAGTTTTCCCCTTTACCAATATGTTCAAGGCTATTCTCCACTTTCTCTTCTATGAGATTCAGTGTATCTGTCCATATTCTGAGGTCTTTGATCCTTTTAGAGTTGAATTTTGTGCAGTGTGATAACTATACATAAATTTTTCATTCTTCTACATGTAGCCATCCAATTTGACTAGTTTGTTGAAGATGCTGTCTTTATTCCAAATCATTCTTCAGTTTGTATCCAGTGATCAACATGTCTGATTTTGTGCCAATCCGATGCGTTTTTATTAACATAGCTCTAAAGTACAAATTGAGTTTGGGAATGGTGATACCTTCAGCAGTTCTTTTATGATTCGGGAGTTTTCTAGTTCTCCTGTGTGTTTTGTGTTTCCATATGGAACTAAAAATTATCTTTTCAATTTCTGTGAAGATTGTGAGGGAATTTTGAAGGGCCTTTAAGTGAATCTATAGATTGGTTTTGGTAGAATGGCCATTTCTACAATGTTAATCTTAAAAATCCATGAGTATGGGAGATCTTTCCATCTTCTGATATCTTCTTCCATTTCTTTCTTCAATGTGTTAAAGTTTTTAATCATATAAGTCTTTCACTTATTTGGCTAGAATTGTCCTAGGATATTTTATATTATTTGAGGTTATTGTTCAAGGAGTTATTTCCCTGCTTTTTCCCCAGTGTATTTGTTATTTGTATATAGGATGGCTACTGATTTTTATGTGTTAATTTTGAATCCCCAGCTACTTTTATGAAGTATTTATCAGATGGCGAAAGTTTTAGTCACTTATTTTCTGTGCTTGTCAGGGTTCTTGCTCTAGAGAAACACAATTTACAGAGTCTATCTATCTACCCATCTATCTATCTATCTATCTATCTATCTATCTATCTATCTATCTATCTATCTATCTATCATCTATCTATCTTCCAAGGAAATTTACTAGAATGGCTTACAGGCTGTGGTCCATCCAGTCCATCAATGGCTATCTACTAATGTCCAAGAATCCAGTAGTTGTTCAGTCCACCAGGATAGATGTAGACAACATGGTTCAGACTCAGCTCAAGGAATCTTTAGAGGTTCAGTCCACTATCATCATGGTGACATGCAGGCAGACATGGGGCTGCTGAAATAGCCGAGAGTCCTACATCCTGCAGGCAACAGGAAGTGTTCTGAGACACTTGATAGTATCTTGAGCATATATGAGACATCAAAGCCCTCCTCCACTGTGACACATTTCCTCCAACAAGACCACACCGACTCTAACAAGGCCACACCCCCTAATAGTGCCACTCCCTTTTGGGTCCATTTTCTTGCAAGCCACCACAGCGTCTATTAGGTTCTGTAGACCCTTTCTCACTACTGTTCCCCACCCATCCTACTCATTCTTTCTGCCCTCTTCCCTCCCCACAAAGGGACCTCCCTTCTTTCATGTCACATGTACTTCCTATTCATTAGAAAACATGTCAAAGGCCTGTTGTTCCAAATATGAATCCAAAGACATTCAATTATGAAACAAAATTCCTACTGAGCAAGTTAACTTTAATTAGTTCTCAGAAGGTTCTTTTGAGACAATATCACACTAGCAAACAAAGCCACTAGAATGTAAGGTTTATTCCTCTCAGGTTATGTGTATGGTGGATACTTAAAATCATGAACAAAAAGTGAGGCATTCGCAATTCTAGATGATTGTTATTTCCCCCCCTGAAAATGCCATCACTTGGTATAAGTGATTTTATTAAAGATTTCACAAGGACGCTGCAGGTCCCTTCTGTGCTGCATCCAACCCTTCCATTATGCTAGCTCTCCCACATCCTCCTCCAGGGTCTAGCCCAGTGAGTCTCCATCCATCTCACTGACATTCTCCATCCATGCATTCACACAATCCAACATATCTAGCCTGGATTCCATACCCACTGTCCCTGGCTACACTAGTCACCCCACACTGCACTGCAACCTATTTCTAGATATTTTTCAGGAACCTCTCTTACCTACCTCTTAACCTCCAGTTCCTTTCTATGCTACATGCAACCTTTCGACCAAGCCAGATCTACCCCCACACTCCATGCTTGGACTAGGAGGCACATATTGTTGAAAAGCCCAGTCCCTTATTTCTACCTGATATTCTACCCAAGACGTTTCGAACTTCTAGGCCTAATCTGCTCCCATATCCTCTCTTCTGCCCCAACCTGCTCTGTCCTTATCAGACTTGGAACTAATAAAATGCCAATAGTCCCAGATTTCCATGTAAAAATGCAAACAGTGTGAAAGATAGAGCCACTCTCTCTCCTCCCAAACTTACAAGTCCCATAGGAATGCCTGCCAATGAGAAAAGCCTAGATGAACTTTGGGACATAAATGTCAGAACAACCATAAATTTCATCAAAGGTTTAAAGAAGACAAAAACAATGCAATGAAACTAAGGAGAAAGAATAGAAGCATTTCAGTTAAATGGGACCAAGACACAAGCAGGTGTCTAACTCTCCTAATATCTGGCAGAATAGATTTCAAACCAAAACTAATCAGAAGTGATAAAGAGGGACATTTAATTCTCATCAAGAGAACACCTAACCAAGAAGACATTATTATTCTAAATATATATGCATCAAACTCTGGGACACCCAGTTTCATAAAACAAAAACAACAAAAAAGCCTTTATCACTGGAGAAGAAGACTTTAAATCCATTAATGGTGGATGATTTAAATATCAAACTTTCTCCACTAGACAGGTCATCTGGACAAAAAAAAATCAGAGAAACATCAGAATTAATTGACATCATACACCAAATGGGCTTAACAGATACCTACAGAATATTCTATCCAAACACCAAAATATAAACATTCTACTTCCTGGAACTAAATTAAAATTACAATTTGGGAAAACAATAACAAATCAAAACCAAATATATATGGTTTTAATTTGTTCATGTTTTTCTAAATATTTGAGTTGTATCACTAAATCACTTATTATGGTCTTTCTGATATTTTAATGTAGGCACTTAAAGCTGTACATTTACCTCATGGGACTACTTTCAGTGTATTCAGAGGTTTTGTTGTGTTATCATTCTAATTTTGTTCTAGGAACTTCTTATTTATGTCTTGATTTCTTTTTGACTGAGTCATCATTTAGTCAAGAGCTGTTTAATCTCCAACTCTGTGTATTTTACTAGAGATTTTCATGCTGTCCATTCAAGTTTTATTGATTTATAGTCAGGTAAGATACAAGGAGTGTTCCCATTTTTTTGGAATTTGTGATAGTTTGTTTTGCATTTCAGGATATGGTCTATATCAGAAAAACTTCTATGTGTGGCTGAGTAGAAGGTGTAAACCAAAACAGCTATAAATAAATCTACTATAGGATTCAACTATACCATTTCTTAGTGTATGTCCAAAGGACCTGACAACATAGAGGCTCCCAGCTCTAATCTTTAGATGCGAGTTCATAGCCTGTAGTAATTCCAGAACCAGGAAAGAAAACAGAACTACTTCAAGTATAGGGGTTTGGGGGAACAACAGAGAGGGAAATAACAGGGTACAAGTGAAATGGGGACAGGGAAGGCTCTTCAGAGAAGGGGAGGGAGGTAAATATAGAAGGAGGGAGGTTAGTAAATTAACAATAAGGATGTCTGAAAATTGATAAGGAATTATACTATTAACTGTTTTTAAAATCCCTATACTACATGTAACTTTGCTTATAAACATTTAATCTTAATGAACTTTTCTTATCTAGGCTGATGGCACTCCCTCCAAGAGCCAAAGATGATTTAACAAAACCACAACACCAGATATGAGAAGCCCCCTTTTGAGTTGTTGGCCAGGGCTATACAAGAGACTCCTAAAATATATAGCCTATTGCTATTGCCCACCCCGCACCCCAGAGATGGAAGGTAAGTTTCTATTTTCAAAGACACCATCTACTACAGAAACAGGACCACGGCTCAGATACCTGTGATCTAGACATGACCTGAATGCCCCTCCCTGAGGACCAGGTTTCATAGTACTAGAAGAAGGCATTATGCAAACTTCTAAAGGAGGGATGCAACCAATAGTTCTATCCAGCTATGAGCATCAATGGCCAAGTCAGCACAATAACCCTAGGAATGCAGTAGTGGCACACATGTCTTGGTGGTAACTAGCAGCTCTATATTTGGATTTAGAGCTTAATCAACAAGAGGGAGACCATGCCTGGTACTGAAAACCTAGCTATCCACTGCTCATGAAGGCATGGTTATTGGAAGAGAATCTCCAATCACTAATTAACAAAATGAGCATAATCTTTAACAATAATCTATAAACATTTGTCCTAATACCCACAGATAAATGCAGACTTCAGCCATCATCAAAAAGATTTCTGTTTACAAGAGATGGAGACCATCACACCAAAACACAGCCAACCCAAATACAGAGATGTAGAGCCCTATAAATGTCAGCACTTACTTAACAGCACTTGCTTAATGGCTGTTGATAAATAAAAACCAGGCTCAGATTGGAGGTACCAATGAAGACTGAGGCTGTGACAAGATTATTTCAAGCAATCAGACTTTTTATACTCTTACCTGAAACAGACTATAACGGTGGTTGCCAGGATCAATACAATAGTAGTTGCGAGGATACTATGACATTTGCAAGCTTTACAGGGTACACAAGTTTAATGTCTAAAATCAATGGTCCAGTCAAGCTTTGACATGACTTCTAGAACACAGGAATACACAGAGCAGCCTGAATGCCTCTCTGCCCAAGGTAGTGCCTCAGGAACTGAAAGGCACACAGTGCCTCATGTGCCATGGACTCTAACCTGAAAAAATCTATGGTGCATGCTTCTCAAGGCAGCTATACCAGGTCAACTCCACGATTCTCTACAGAGCCCCAGTGGATACATCTGCAAAACACCCCTGCTCTAAGGTTCAGGGAACTGTGTGGAAGAGGGAGTTGAAGGATTGTGAGGGTCAGAGGGCCAGGGAGTTTCCTGTTTGATTGTGTCTTTAAGTAGAGTGTGAAGCTATACCCATAAAGTCTTACCATCATGACTACCCAAATGTGAGCAAAACAAGGATGACACCAATGAACATGAAAATGGTGACAGAGAAAAACCCACAAGACCTCAACTCTACACAAAGAACTACAGGCAACTGAGGAAAGCTGAGAATGGGAGACCTGGCCCTCCCTCAGAGAAGAGCACCCCACGTGGTTGTCCATCGAAAATGGTCAGCCTTGGAAATATCCATACATGTAGCATTAGACAGACCGAACAGGTTATATATCATCTCCCTCTGTACAATTCAGTAGAGGAAGCATTTATTACATTCTCAGGACCAACATCCAGGGGATATGAAGCTAGCAACATGTTTTAATGTCAAAAATGCATATCAATGGCCATCAGTAATGATCACATAGATTGAATCCTCAATAGATAATCTCAATATAATAGCTATGAAACATAAAACATAAAAAAGATGCAAAAAGAGCACTCTAAAATAGGGCTGTGAGTTTCTTAACAATAGTATACATTTTTGTGCATATACAGGTACCATATATACAAATATATAAAATAGACATAAAATATACATTGTTACTTGCAGTATAGAATTACAGACCAATTTCATTATGCCGTGATTTTCGTGGGGAGGAGAGGGATGTTGAGACAAGGTTTCTCTATGTAACATCTCTAGCTGTCCTGGAACTCACTCTGTAAATCAAACTGGCCTTGAACTCAGAGATCTGCTTGCCTCTGCCTCTCAAGTGTTGGGATGATGTGGGAGTCCCCTCTGTGTGCTGTGATTACCATTAATGAATAAAGAAACTACCTTGGCATGTTGGTAGGGTAGAACTTAGGTAGGCGGAGAAAACTGGACTGAATGCTGGGAGGAAGAATGTAACATGAGGGCTGGCTTGTTGGGGTTTCTGTCCTGCCTGGTCCCCCAGCCATTTAGTCCCAGAGAAAATCACACAGAGAGTCTATGTTAGGTTATAAACTGATTGGCCCATTAACTCAGGCTAAGTATTAGTTCTTATAAGTTATATTAACCCATTATTTTTATCTATGTTAACCACATGGCTCAGTACCTTTCTCAGCGAGGCAGGTTACATCCCGCTTCTTCTGTGGTCTGGGCAGAACTGTGAGAAATGGGCTTCCTTCTTCCCAGAATTCTCCTGTTCTCATTGACCCACCTCTACTTCCTGTCTGGTTTTCCTGCCTATACTTCCTGCCTGGCTATTGGCCAATCAGCGTTTATTTAAATCATGATTGACAGAATACAGACAATTCTCCCACACCACTTCCCCCTCTTTTTTTTTTAAACCAAGAAAAATATTCATAGTGCATTTTTTGGGAATGTGGGTGTAGTATTTCAGGCTACTTCTAGCTGGTTGGGGGTACTGATAATCTTATGGGGATCTAAAGAAAATTTAGAATTATGATCAAGTCCTAACTGAGTATACTGTGAGTCTTGATCATGTCAGACAGCATCTTGAATCTGTTCTGGATGTAGAACTCAGACATCCGGGCCATCTGTTCCTACCAGAGATTTCTCAGGTGGTCTTCCCTGAACAAACCTGATTTTTCTTAACTCAGAATGAATCCACAGCCTCTCGTTTCCTGTGGAAACAAAGCAAAATCTCTCCTCCAAAGTAACATACCTTTTGACTTCAATTTTGAAGTCAAGGTATTTTCAAAATACCTATCTTGGATTAGTTCAGCAGCATTTATAAGCAAATATCTTTTAGCAGCTGTTTCTCCTTTCTCAGCATTTAAACAATTCAAAGAGAGCATAATAGCATACAGTATCAAGATTCTATGTGTATTTTCCATCTTTTGGGGGCTTTATTTTAACCTCTATTTCTTTTAATTTTACTTTTAACTTTTGGCTTTTTGAGACAGGTTCTCTGTGTATCTTTTGTCCTGGAACTCCCTATGTAGACCAGGCTATCCTTGAACTCACAGAGATCTGCCTGTCTCTGCCTCCCCATTGCTGGGATTAAAGGTGTGTGCTACCACACCTTGAACTCACAGAGATCTGTCTGACTCTGCCTCCCAAGCTTTGGGATTAAAGGTGTGTGATACCACACCTTGAAGTCACAGAGGTCAATCTATCTCTGCCTCCCAAGTGTTGGAATTAAAGGTGTGTACCACCACACCCAACTACTCTCTTTCTTTTTTACTTTAAGAACTTTAACCTTTAGCCTGCATATATTTTTAACACACTGTAAACCATTTAGAGTTTTTCTTCATCTTTGAATCTCTCTTTACTGTATATCTCGCTTTTTCTGACTACACGAGTCTTTAATTTACCAAGCAATGTGGGTAGGATTAAAACTGTGGCTTTGACAGTTGGCTACAGCCCATTCCTTAGCTTTCTGAGATTCCAGCCTCACAGTTGAGGCACCGGCCAGACCCATGTTCACTGCCACAACTCTATGGCATTTCAAAGTCCCGGACAGCAAGCAAGCTTCAGTAGTGTGCTCAGAAACCACACTCAAATGTTCCATAGTTGGACCGCCTGCCTGAAAGAGTCAGAGTTTGCCCTGGCAGGATGGCCCAGAAAGCTGGCATTTTAAAACAGTGTGGTTTTTATCCTGCTATGGCTGAAAACCAAAAAGCATGCTGTCAGTTTTCATCAGCACCATTTAAGTGTTTTGTTGCAGGACCTCTTAAAGAGCTGCAGGATTTTGCAGCTAAAGCTGAGTCAGGAAGCCTCTCTTAGATGAGAGCGCTTGCTTGCCTCTAGCAAGCAGAGCAGACCTGAAAATTGCTGCTACCAAGAAAACATGCTTTACTCTATTCTTTCCCAAGCTTTCTCAGGCTTTCTGTGGAAGCAGTTATCCATGTTGGGTGCCATTCTGTAACATGAAGGGCCTGCTTGGTTGGGGTTTCTGTCCTGCCCAGTTCCCGCAGCCATTTAGCCCCAAAGAAAATCATACAGAGGTCTCCATAAGATATAAAACTGATTGGCCCATTAGCTCAGGCTTCTTTTTAGCTCTTGTAGCTTATATTAACCCATTATTCTTATCTATGTTAGCCACGTGGCTCAGTACCTTTTTCAGCGGGGCAGATCACATCCTGCTTCTTTGGTGGTCTGGGCAGGACTGCGGGGAAGCTTCCTGCTTCCCAGAATTCTCCTATTCTTATTGTGCCACCTCTACTTCCTGTCTGGTTTTCCCACCTATACTTCCTGCCTGGCTACCAACCAATCAGCGTTTATTTAAAACATAATTACCAGATATAGAATTGTTCTCCTGCATCACTTTCCATAGCAAAGAAGAGGCTGTGGATTCATTCTGAGTTAAGAAAAATCAGGTTTGATCAAGGAAGACCATCTGAGAAATCTCCAGTAGGAATAGATGACCTGGATGTCTGAGTTCTACATCCAGAACAGATTCAAGACTGCTGCCCAAGATGATCAAGCCTCACAGGATACTCCAGTCAGGACTTGATCATAACTCTAAATTTTCTTTAGGTTCCTATAAGATTATCAGTACCCCCTAACCAGCCAGAAGTAGCCTGGAATACTCCGCCCACATTCCCAAAAAATGGACTATGGCTATTTTCCTTTGTTTAAAATAAAGAGAGGGGGAAGTAAAATTTAACACAGCTTCTTGCTGTTTTCTGGTGGCTTGCTGCAGCTCCTTTAAGAGAGAATTCCCTGATTCAGCCATAGCAGGAGAAAAGCTGCAGCAGTTTTTAAATGCCGGCTTTCTGGGCTATGCTGCTAGTGTGACCTCTGTCTCTTTTGGGAAACGGAACATTTGAGTGGGTTTTGTTAGCAGAACTGCTGTGGCTTGCTTGATGCCAACTTGGGCCAGCTGTGTGCCTGGAAGTGGGGCAGTGTGCATAGCTCAGAAGACGCAAGCAGCTCCACCATGCTGGATTGGGCAGGGCTAGCATGTAGTAGTGCATTTGACCTAGTAATGTCTCAGTTTAGATTCTGAAGCACTTAGCACTTTAAAAAGCACTCCTGGACAGTAAATAATTACAGATATGCAATAAAGACAAATCCAGATTAAAAAGACCTATAAATAGGTTGCAGTGTTGGATGAATGTATGTAGGCTTGGGAGAGAGAAGAAAAAGAATATAGAGAATTGAAAAAGAAGTAAATCATGTTTACAAAATTCTTTAATGAGACAGAATACAGACAAACATAGATTAAAGGAGCAAAGATAATAAAATAAATATTAAAAAACAATAGAGTAAAAGTAAACCACGTAAAGATGGAAAATTCACAGAGAGTCTGGATTATGTATATTATTGTGTTATCTTTGAGTTTTTTTGACTGTGAATGAGCTAAGTACAGAAAGACATTTCATTGTATGGACTGCTAAGTTAAACCAACATAAAGGTATCTTGATTCCAAAATTTGAATCTAAGGATATGTTGCTTTGGAAAAGAAGTTCTTCTTTTGTTTTTACAGAAGATGAGAACCTGTGGATTACTTCCAGACAAATATGGTTTGATTGAACAAGACCCCCTGAAAGGTTGCTATAAACCCCCACAAAGAAAATACTTCACCCAGTAAACAGAAGGAAGTAGTTTGGACAGAACTATGCCCATATTCCCATATATTGCTTGTAATTGTTTCTTTACATTTAAAGGGAGATATGCTATAGAGATTTGCATTGGTATGGATATAGGTTTACTGATACAAATTTAAGATCAATCTTGTTATGCTGTGTATATGTATATTTCTGCTTTTGATTAAGGTATTGTGTTTGTGTAGCTCATTTAGAAACGTAATGTATAATTAAGAAATATAGCTTAATAGAGAGTCATTTATAATAGTCAAACTTATAGTCATGTTAGTTAGATTTTCTAGATATACAGAGATGTATTTCAGATAGTTAGGTATTCTTCATATCTTTCAGGGACCTTTAGAATATGGCATTTAAAATGTTTAAGAACTTAGGAATTTTCATGACAGTGAGACACATCAGTCCTGGCAGTACCATTCTACTTCAAGAGGAAGATGGGTATCGAAGAGGCTCCTTATAGAATTTGTTAGATGAACTGGACATGCAGGATCCACAGAGAAATGACTGATGAACTTGCCTAAAAGTGAGATGATCCTTTGGGGTTCCTGCTTCATGAAAGAGTCTGATCGACAGTCTGCAGAACACAATAAAATGTGACAAACTGCCAGTATAGATAAAACTGTCTTTGAATTTTCCTGCTTAATGGAAAAGTCTGCTGGATACTATGGGTCTGTGGGCTGAAGATTGGATGCCCCAATGGTACAGAAGAACTTTGGGGACACCCAGGCAGTGAGATGTCTCTGTCGATTCTAGAGTTTTGGAAAGTTGCTTACAATGTACTTCCTCTTTACTTAGGTAATATTATATTCTTCTGGCGTCTTTGATGGAGCTGAAGAATTTATAGTTACATAGTTATATTATAGTTACTTAGTTATGATAAAAGATAAAGTAGATTTAAATATGGTAACTATAATTCTTACTTGATACCTGTTTTGTTATATGTAATTTTACTATGTTAAAGTAAAACCTTTTTTATTTAAACAGAAAAGGGGAGGTGATATGGGAGTCCCATCTGTGTGCAGTAATTGCCATTAATGAATGAGGAAACTGCCTTGGTCTGATAAGGTAGCTGGGCGGCCAGGAAATGAACAAACAGGTCCTCCTCCTACATTGAGATTAAAGGCATGTGCTACCACCCTGTAGTAAGGAGGCTACTTGTTTGTTTCCTGGCCACTCAGACCCAAAATAACCACACAGAAACCATATTATTTGCAGTACTGTTTGGCTAATAGATTAAACATATTTCTGGCTAACCCTTATCTTAAATTAACCTATCTCCATTTATCTGTATGTTGCCACGAGGCTGTGGCTTACCCAGTAACATTCTGACATCTGTCTCTGGCAGGGCTACATGGCTTCTCCTAACTCTGCCTTCTTCTTCCCAGCATTCAGTTTCATTTTCCCTGCCTACCTCTATTCTTTTGCCCAATCACAGGCCAAGACAGGTTCTTCATTCACCAATGGTACTCACAGCATACAGAGGGGAATCCCACGTCACTACTCCCTGGTTTCTGCTATGACTTTTATTTCACATAGAATTATACTGAGAATGCAAAACAGTGACTATGTATAGACTAATATTATAAAAATTAACTAATTTAATTTAAAGCTGTTCTGACAAAACATGACTTGAACATGTATTATTGCAAGATAATATTTATACATATTTCTTTCAATACATATGGAACATAAAAGTTTATTTTTTAGCTGAAAAGAGCTTACAAGTTACCTAGAAGTACTTCCAGCAATGTTACTTCTCAGTAATATCATCCACTGTGCCCAAATTTGTTGCTATTTCAGTTACAGGCTAAAATGAAGTCAGATATTACTAATTAATAATTTGAAAGCCCATATATTGATAGTTATTATGGAGTGATTATCCACATTCTACTATTGAAACTTGTTTTCACGTAACAATAAACCAAAGCACGTAGAGAGCACAAATTTTTATTATAACCCTTTTTTTGACTTTGTATATGATGTGGAGCCAGTAGCAAGACTTTTCTTCTAGTGGGTTTATCTTAAAAATAAAGATCTGGAGCAGTGCAGTCAAAATATAATCTATTAGACTGGACAGTGAGGAAGGGGACTATGGACTCAGAAAAGGCACAGTGCTGTCCTTAGCCCCTGGAGTCTGATTTAATAGTGTGATGGGTGCTAAGAAAAAGGAGTAAAGGATTTCTCTTTTATTTCTAAATGGTGTCTTTAGAATGTTTTATTTCTTTGTATGTCTTATACCCAGTTCTAATAAAGTCAGAAACAAACTGGGTATAAAACATTTTTCATGGGCTGGAGGGATGAGTCAGTGGTTAAGAACACTGACTGTTCTTCCAGAGGTCCTGAGTTCAATTCCTAGCAACTATATGATATCTCACAACCATCTCTAGTGGGATCTGATGCCCTCTTCTGAACTTAAGGTGTACATGCAGATAGAGCACTCATACATAAAATAAATAAATCTTTAAAAAAAAATAAAGAATTTTAAAACGATTTTTTTAAATTTTATTTTCTTTAAAATCTGGTCATTTGTTTGTTACCCTTAAAGCCTTACTTCTTGACTGGATTAAGAAGTAAAAGCTCTCAGCAAGGACAGCCTTTGTCTCATGGCAATCTGTTTCTTGTGTTTTTCATTCTCTTAGCCAAGAATTTAACACATTCTGCAACTGCCTTCTTGTTTGTTACTGTCTTGTGTTGTTTGTTCTTGGTATGTATTTGTTTATTTATTTGTTGGCTTGCTTGTTTGTTTATTTTGGGTGTTGTTTCTTTCAGAGTAGTATTTGACATTTGTGTTTACAGAATGGTGGAGTAAGAAGATGCGTGTAGGATAAGGGCCCACTTGTTTGTCCTGGCTGCCCAGAACCAAAATAATCACACAGAAATTCTATTAATTACAATACTTCTTGGCCCATTCACTCTAGCTTCTTATTGATTAACTCTTATATTAATTTAACCCATTTCTATTAATTTGTATATTGCCATGTGGCAGTGACTTAACAGCAAAGCTTCTAACTGGCGTCTTTCTCAGGCGGAGCATCCATGGCTTTCTCCTGACTCTGCCTCCTTTCTCCCAGCATGCCATTTAGTTTTCCTCACCTACCTAAGTTCTGCCCTATCAACAGGCCAAGGCAGTTTCTTTATTCATCAACCAATGAAAGCAACACATAGACAGAAGGACCTCTCACACTAGATGCTGATGTTGTGTGCTGGATTTCTTACCTTCATTGTTTAAAAGGATTTCTCACATCATATTGGCAAGCATTGTCTTCTTTAGAGAAGTTAAAAAACATGTGGATTCTGCTAGCTATTTTGTGCCCCAACTGTACTGGCATTGTCCAGGAATACTCTTCTTTTCTTCTTTGAAAAAATACCAATCAAGTTGAGAACAGTCAGATTGATATCCACAATACATCCTGAAAAGATTTACACATCTTCTCTCCAGTTCTCTTTGGTCTATAACAAGAATGCTCCTTACTCATTAGCAGGTGCCTTCTGCCATAGGTAAAGCCACATTGCTTGATGGAAAAGCCTTGTTCATTGTTTTCTGTCATCAATTCAGACCATATAACCCTTCTGCTCATTACCTTTAGGAAGCTCATTCAATTCTTAAAGTGTTATTGCCTGCATCGGAGGGACCAAGACTTCCCTAGGATCAATGGTAGATATCAGCAGTTGATGTAAGTGAGAATAGGTGCTTAATTTGTATTTAAGAGAATTTAGTATACTTCTCAAGAATACTGTTTGGGGCAGCAAGAAGGCTGGAGAGGAGGAAATAACGGCAGTTGTGACCACATATTTCTCAAAATAAACAAAATGTGAATGTTATTTAAAGAACCAACAGTCAAAGTCAGGAAATGTCTAAGCAAGATGATAATTCTATTATATAAAAGGGGATAATAGGAGAGCACTGATTTCCAGGGTTTGTTATTATTTTATCAGTAAATAAAGAAGTAAAATATGTACACTGGTAAAATAGCTTTGAAGGGAAAAGTGCCATTGTTCCATTTTTTCCAAAGTACTGTAATAAAAAAGTGAAAGCTGGGTGATGGTGGAGGCAGAGGCAGGTGGATGTTTGTGAATTCAAGGCCAGCCTCATTTGCAAAGCAAGATCCAGGAAAGCCAGGACTGTTACACAGAGAAACTCTTGTCTCAAAAACCAACCAATCAACAAACCAAACAGAAACATACAAATGCAACAAACTTATCCTACAAAATATTAAAGCCAAGATTTTTAACAACATCCTTTCATTTTTTTCTTTTTTCCTTTTATACTGGAAGTAAGAAAGAGAACTATTTTTCTTGCTATTTTTTCCACTGTTTTTTAATTGAAAAAAAATTCACACAATATACTTTATGTTTTTACCTCCTCCAATTTCTCTGAGAGCTTCCCCACCCATCTAACTTAAGTTCTTCCCCATTTTCTTTTAAAAACAAACAAAAACAAGAAATACTCCCTAAGAAAACAACAAAAAATAAACAAAATTTATGAACAAAAGATCAATAAGAAAAAGAAATTTTAAATAAAGCAAAATGAGTAAAAATGTCTGCAAAAACATCATTAAGTTTGTTTTGTGGTAGCCAAAACTCCTGGGCATGGGGCATACATGAAATGTGTTTAACACATCCTGTGATACTCTATTATATAAAACTAGGTTTTCGTTTGCCAGTGGGTATCAATTTAAGATAGATTCTTTGTTAGAGGTGGAGCCCTGACTTAGTTTGTGTTAATATTGCTGCGATGAAACACCATGACCAAAAAGCAAGTTGGAGAGGAAAGGGTTTATCTGAACTAATACTTCCACATTGTAGTCCATCACTGAAGAAAGTCCAGACAGATCTTAAACCGGAAGGGACCTGGAGGCAGGGGCTGATACAGAGGCCATGGAGATGTGCTGCTTAATAGCTTGCTCCCCAAGACTTGTTTAGACTGTTTTCTTATAAAACCCAGGATTATCAACCCAGCCAGGGATAGCACCATCCACAATGGGATGAGCCATCAATCACTAATTTAGAAAAATTCTCTAAAGTATTACCTATAGGCCCAATGTAATAGAGGCATTTTCTCAGTTGGGGTTCCCTTCTCTGAGATGACTCTAGGTTGTGTGAAGTTGACATAAGATTAGCCAGCACAGGACCCATATCCATTTTTCCCTTTCAGTTTTGTGACCCTGTCTGACTCGAATCTGTGAAGGCCTTGTGTATGTTGTTACAGTCTTTGTGAATTCAATGTGCATCAGTTCTGTTGTGCCATTTGAGACTGAGTGCTCTAACATGTCACACTCTTTACACATTGTTTAATTGTGGGTCTCTGGGTTAGTTCCCAACTATTGTGAAAAGGACATTTTCTGATGATGGCTGAAAAGAGGAACTGAACTATGGGTATAGTGTGTGTCACTAGGAATCATTATATTGCTATGCTCCTGTAGGAGAATAATAGTAAATTATTTTCTGGTGCGGGAGAATTGTCTGTATTCTGTCAATCATGTTTTAAATAAATGCTGATTGGCCAGTCAGGAAGTATATGTGAGGCAACCAGACAGGAAGTAAAGGTGGGGCAATGAGAACAGGAGAATGCTAGGAAGGAGGAAGCCCATTCCTCTGCACTCCTGCCCAGACCACCAATGAAACAGGATGTGATCTGCCCCGCTGAAAAAGGTACTGAGCCATATGGCTAACATAGGTAAGAATAATGGGTTAATATAAGCTACAAGAGCTAATAAGAAGCCTGAGCTAATGGGCCAATCAGTTTATAACCTAATGTAGACTCTCTGTGTGATTTTCTTTGGGAATTGCCAGCTGTGGGATACCAGGCGGGACATAAACTCCAACAAGCCAGCCCTAATGTTACAATTTTCCCCTAGATTCATGGGTTATCCAGTCTCAGGTTCTTGGCTACTTTATCAGTGTTTGGTATGGGTATCATAAAGTGGGCCTTAAATCTAATTAGAAATGGTTGGTTACTTCCATGACATTGGTGCCACTGTTGTACCAGTATCTCCTTCAGGCAGTTTGCTGTAGTAGATCACAGGGTTGGTTAATGGAGATATTGATTTAAAAAACAGTAAACAATATTGGAAACATCAAAAAGTTTTTTTAAACTAATGAAGTTATTTGAGGTTTGGTTGAGGTCTGATGACTTTGCAGCAAGTCTCTGTGGCTGCCATGGGTAAAGTAATTAAATTGAGTAGAACACAACATCTTACCTTTTCTCTCTAGAAGTGTACAGAGTATATTCCAGTACTATGAACACTATTCATTAGTGGTGAAGCTTCTGGTAAGGAACACGTTAAACTTTTTCATGTTTGATGACATAGGTATTAAATGTTTTCCTTAGCAATATGTCACTATCACACAGGGCAGTGTACCCTGCTCCCTCTTAAGGAAGCAGGGGGAGGGAGGAGGGTTATTGGGGGAGTTGGAGGGGACAGGGAGAAGGGGAGGAAATGTAAATTTTTTGAATGAAAAATAAAAGAATATTAAAAAATATGTCACTATCACCAGGTTAGGGAGAGTAACCAAATTGGTCTTCACTGTTCTTCTTATATGTGACCTGAGGTGACCTGTGAACATGGTTCACTACTTTCTTGACCAAGAAAAACATAGAAAATAAACAAAATTAATAGTTTAAGATCTTCATGTTCACTTTAAAAACACCCATGAAACTGCCCAGACTATATCTGAAAAGCTACCAAATTATTTGAAAAATGTAACTTTCAAAAAGCAATATCATCCCAGGCCAAACATGATGCTGGACACAGGGTCAGTGGCCCCCAAATCATGCTGATTTATTGCTGCACATGCTTAAAAATGCAGAGTAATGCTGGGTTAAGGGAGACATTTTCATTTGCTCAACCTGATGATAAGGCAGATGAAATGGAAATCATGAAAGAGAGAGAGAGAGGTGCTGATAATGAATTCTCTAATTGAAAACAAGTATGAAAGTTGGTTTTTCAGGGTACTAGATGTCTGTGATACAATCCCTGTGAATTCCCCAGTTCCACACATGATCTTCCAAGTACATGGACATATCTCCTACCGTCATGCAAGCTTAAGACTGTGTATTGGAAAACTAACCTGCACCCCACAAATCAAATCTCTGAGATGCTACATCACTCAAAGAAGCCTCAGATGGCTAATAAATGGATTAGTTAGCAAGTGCTTATGAGGCAATGAAACAAAAGAGCAAAGAGGAGAGAGATAGCAGCTGCCCTAACACATGTAAGACACTGATGTCAAGGGAGGAAGAAAAGTAGTTCCAATGTTGTTTGATTTATGAAAATGCAAATAAATATACTATGGGAAAGGTATTACTATCTTATCTAAAACAATGTTCAAATTTTTGGAAAATCTGCTAAAAAAGCAGTAAACAATATTGGAAACATCAAAAAGTTTTTTTAATCTAATGAAGTTATTTGAGGTTTGGTTGAGATCTGATGACTTTGCAGCAAGTCTCTGTGGCTGCCATGGGTAAAGTATCTAAATTGAGTAGAACACAACATCTTACAGCCTGGGCGGATCTTAGACTTACAGACATGCACAGAACACAGGTCCCATGGTAGTCAAGCCTGCTTGCTCAAACTTGATATTATCAAGTTACAAACAAGAGTCACTTCTCATGAAACCAGTGCTGGAGCTGAGAATTAGCGCACATGATTAAAAGAAAAACAGGTCTGACAAGAAGATTAAAAAAATGACATGGAAAAGATGCCTTTTACAATAAAGCCTTGAACTTTTTGTTTTCTTCCTTTCTTAGCACTGAAGACCAAAAATGGCAGACCAACTGCTGAAGTCTAGGATTCAGCTCTAGGCAGGGGTCACAACTACTGATGCCAAAGTTCTGTGTTCGTGCCATATCTGAAAAACTCACGCACCCATTTGCCTGATTTGCTTCCACTTTAAAGCTTCCGAATTTAATTTCTATCTAGACAATTTGCGATTCAACTATAATTTCAAAATTGAATGCAGGAATTCCTCCAGTCTTTTGCCACAGAAGGGTGTATGTATCCCCTAACTGAGGCACAACATTGTAAGCAGATGTGGTGGACTGGTTTTTGTTACTTAATCTTTGGGTCTCAATCGACAGCTCAGGTAGTCTCACGAGGGTAGCCTCTGGTTGGGGCCATGTGGATATGTTACACCACAGCAAATGGCAGGCATTGCAGCAGGCACTCATGTGAGAGAGACATGGTGAAGCAGGAGGCCAGCCAGCATGAAGAAGATCTGTTTTTTCTGTCTAATAATAAGGCTCCTGCAAGGGCTAATAATAGTCTAACTAAAACAGGGGCAGCATATCCAATGACTGGATAGCTGTGCTAGAGGCCCAGTACTTTAAAGTCCATCATCTCTCATTGTTACCCTAAGAGCTAAGCTTCTGACACATGAACCCCTGATTGCCATGTCATATCGAATTACAGAATCAGGATGTCAATGTTGATACTATTAGGACATAGGACAGTGCATTACTATAAATATCTTTATACACTCCCTTTATAGTCACTCCAATCGTCCCTGTTTGCCTTCCTATAATACCTAGCAACCACTTACCCAGTCTCCATTTCTATGTTTTTTTTTTCTTTTAAGAATGATGGGCGGAGAGGCTGTGGAGAAAAGGGAACACTTCTGCATTGCTGGTGGGAATGCAAGCTGGTACAACCCCTATGGATATCAGTGTGGCGATTTCTCAGAAAATGAGGAAACAACCTTCCTCAAGACCCAGTAATAGCACTTTTGGGTATATACCCAAAAGATGCTCAATCGTGCCACAAGGACATGTGCTCAACTATGTTCATAGCAGCTTTATTTGTCATAGCCAGAAACTGGAAACAACCTAAATGCCCCTCGATCGAAGAATGGATTAAAAAAATGTGGTACATTTACACAATGGAGGACTACATAGCAGAAAAAAATAACGACAGCCTAAATTTTGCAGGAAAATGGATGGAACTAGAAAGTATTATTTTGAGTGAGGTAACCCAGACACAGAAAGACAATTATCATATGTACTCACTCATAGGTGGTTTTTAAACATAAGGCAAAGAAAACCATCTTACAAACCACAATCCCAGAGAATTTAGACAACAATACGGACACTAAGAGAGACCTACATAGATATAATCTATGTGGGAAGTAGAAAGTATAAAAAGACAAGATCTCCTGAATAAATTGGGAGCATGGGGACCTTGGGGGAGGGTTGAGGGAGGGAGGGGTGT
>PVIU01024393.1:0-25629 GCA_004026605.1 Ondatra zibethicus
TGAGCTTTTGGAGTCTAGTTGTAGAGAGAGAAGACTGATACTATGAATAAATTGGTCAAGAGCATGACAGGGATCCCCACAGAAACAGCTGACCTGAGCAAAAGGGGGCTCACTGACTCTGGAAAGCCAGCTGGGGAACATGCATAGGACCAAACTAGGCCCTCTGAATATGGGTGGCAGTTCTGTGGCTTGGTCAGTTTGTGGGGCCACTGACCATGGAACCAGGATTTATCCCTAGTGTATGCACTGGCGTTTTAGATCCCAGTACCTATGGAGGGAGGTGTTGCTTAGTCTAGATACAAGGAAGATGATCTTGGTCCTGCATCATGTAATGTGACAGACTTTGTTGATTCCCCATGGGAGGCCTCCCCCTTTGAAGAATGGATAGGGAGTGGGGAGGGTGGAAGTCAGGGGGAGCAGGAAGAGTGAGAGAGATGATATTGAGTTTGGTACATAAAATAAAAAAAAGATTGCTTTAATAAAAAACAGAGAGGATGAATGTAGCATGAGGGGCCTGGTGGTGGGTTTCTATCCTCCCACCAGGTCCCACAGTCATTAGGTCCCAGAGAAAATCACTCAGAGAGTCTATATTAGGTTATAAACTGATTGGCCCATTAGCTCAGGCTTCGTATTAGCTCTTGTAGTTTATATTAACCCATTATCCCTATCTATGTTAGCCACATGGCTCTTTCTCAGCGGGACAGGTCACATCCTGCTTCTTCGGTGGTCTGGAAGGAATGCCAAGAGAGCTTCCTGCTTCCCAGAATTCTCTTATTCTCCTTGCTCCGCCTCTACTTCCTGTCTGGTTGTCACACTCATACATCCTGGCTAATGGCCAATCAGCATTTATTTAAATCATGATTGACAGAATACAGACAATTCTCCTGCACCAGATGAACAAACATGCTTCCAGTAGTCAAGAAGAAGCACGAGTAAATAGAATTGTGTGAAGAGCAGCAATAAAATCTAAGATCAGAGAAACCCTGGAACAGCTGTATGCACAGTAGAAAAAAGACACATGCAAATTTTCGGAGACATTTTTGTTGTATCTTATATTTCATTTAAATAAATATGATTGGGGTATGTCAGGTGATTTGTTTTGTTAATTTGCCTGCTACCAAGCCTGGTGTCTTGAGTTTTATCCTCAGAATACAAATGCTGCAAGGAGAGACTACAAGAGATGTTTTGTAATGTCAGCAGTCACATGTGCAGATTCACACACACACACACACACACACAAACACAACCAAATAATAAATTAAATGTAAAGTAAACTAATTTTGATATTATTCTTGGAATGTACCATAGAACTGCAAGAAAGGAAGCAGGAAGACAATTAGTACACTACTAAAACTATGAAACATGATTTGGTAACCTGAGCACAATGGTTAGCAGAGAGGAGCAAAAATAGACAACATTAACTGTTACTAAAAGAAAGTGGAAGGCAAACCGATTCCATATTTTTAAATGAAAACATAAACTTCTACATAAAATAAAGGTAGAATAGAATAATTAGGAGGCTATTGAGTGAACAAAGAAAAGTACAAAGGAAATGCAGTTTAAAAGCTTGGTAGGCAATACTCTCAAAGTTCCATCTATTATATATTTACTTCCTTATTTATGGTCAGATCCAAGGTTTATAAATACAAATTTGGGCATCTCAATATATATTTATTTTAATATAAATAATTTATTTTATATTTACACAAATTTAATTTTATATAATTTAATTAAATGACAACGTTGTATAATTAGCATGATAAATTTGAATATCAAGTAAGGAATGAAATTAGGGATCCTCTAGTGAAGACAGAATGTGTTAGTTAAAATTAATCTGCAGGTAATTGTTATGGTTCATATGTACAGTTGGGTAGGAATGGTTCATTAATTCCCTGTTTTGGCAGGTAGCATAGTTTGTTTTTTTTTTTTCTGTAATGATGGAAACCAGACCAAAAGAAAACCACTTTAAAGTCAATCCATCTTCAATCATCTGAACCCTGTGTCCTTAATGTCTTTAGCAGTAGGGGTTTACCTTTAATCTCTGAGCTGCTTTCAAGGACTACATTGATCTATATTGTCTTTTGTTTTGGGAGGAACTTTTTTGTAGTTGTTGTGCACAACCGAAGGAGACAGTGGCCATCTCTGCTTATGCACCTTTCAGCGAGCAGCATGGACATGAAGAAGATGAGATTGTATTTTCAAACAATCTTTTCTCATTTACATACCAATCCCAGTCCCAGTTCCCACACCCTCCTCTCCTCCTGCTCCCCCATCACCTCACCTCCAGCTGCATCTAACCACTCCTCAGAGAGGTTAGGGCTTCCCAAGGGGAGTTAACAACATCTGGTATGTCAAATTGAAGAAAACCAAAGCCCCCCACACACGCATCTAGGCTCAGCAAGGTATACCTCCAAAAAGAATGGACTTCAAAAAGCCAGTTCAAGCACGAGGGATAACCCTGTTCCCACTATGAGTGATCTCACAGACTACTACCCTAGCCACAAACTGTCACTCACATTCATAGGACCCAGTTTGAGCCCATGAAGATTCCCCTACTCTCAGTCCAGAATCAATGAGCTCCTGCTAGCTCAGGTCAGCTCTTTCTATGGGTATCCCCATTATGATCTTGGCCCTTTGCTTATGCTATCATTCTTCGTCTCTTTGACTAGACTCAGGGAGCTCAGCCCAATGGTAAGATGTGGGTGGACCTCTGCATTTGCTTCCATCAGTTCCTGAATGAAAGTTCAATGATGAAGATTAAGGCAGTCATCAATTTGATTACAGGGTAGGACCAGTTCAGGTACCCTCTCCACTATTGCTTAGGGTCTTAGCTGGGGTCATCCTTGTAGATTCCTGGGAATTTCCCTAGTGATAGGTTTCTTGCTAGCCCCATAATGACTCTATCAATCAAAACATCTGATTTCATGCTCTCTCTCTCTCTCTCTCTCTCTCTCTCTCTCTCTCTCTCTCTCTATATATATATATATATATATATATATATATATATACTTTCCCCCAACTCGGCTGTCCTGTTCCCTCATGTTTACCCCGCCTTTCCCCTATCTCTCTCCTTCTGCCTTACCCCAACTCCCATGCTCCCAATTTTCTCATGAAAAGTTGTCTTTTTCCATTTCCCAGAGGGATACACATATTCTCTCTTAGAATTCTCCTTGTTACATACCAATCCTGGGGTCAAGGATTATAGGTTGATTATCCTTTTTTTTTTCTCTAAATATTGAATTATAAGTGAGTACATACAGTGTTTGTCTTTCTGGGTCTGGGTTACCTCACTCAGAATGTTTTTTTTTTGTTTATTTGTTTGTTTCATCCATTTGCCTGCAAATTTTAAGATGCCATTTTTTTTTCTACAGAGTTGTACTCCATTGTGTAAATGTACCACATTTTTTTTCATCCATTCTTCAGTTGCAGGACATGAAGGTTGTCTGTAGGTTCTGCATATGATGAATAATGCTGCTATGAACACAGATGAACAAATGTCCTTATGGTATGAGTGTGCATCCTTTGGGTATATGACCAAGAGTGGTATTGCTGGGTCCTGAAGTAGATTGATTCCTAATTTTCTGACAAAGGCCATCCTGACTTCCAAATTGTCTGTATGCATTCCCAACAGCAATGGAGAAGTGTTCCCCTAACTCCATATTGTATCCAACATAAACTATCATCATAGTTTTTGTTTATATCCTTTCTGACAGGTTTAAGATGGTATCTCAGAGTCATTTTGATTTGCATTTCCCTGATAGCTAAAGATGTTGAGCACTTCCTTATGTCTTTTGGTCATTTGAGATTCTTCTGTTGAGAATTCTCTGTTTAGATCTGCACATCATTTTTAATTGAATTATTTGGAATTTTGATGTCTAGTTTCTTTGTATATTTTGGTGATAAGTCCTATGTCTGATTCGTGGTAGGTGAATACCTTTTGCCATTCATTTGACTTCTGTTTTGTCTTATTGACTGTGGCTTTTGTTTAAAGAAGCTTTTTGGTTTCAGGAGGTCCCGTTTTTTAATTGTTGCTTTCAGTGTCTGTGCTACTGGCATTATATTTAGGAAGTGGTCTTCTGTTCTCATGCATTCAAGTCTAATTCCCACTTTCTATTCTTGAGGTTAATTTTGGCTGGGTTTGTGTTGAGGTCTTTGATCCATTTCGACTTGTGTTTTGTACAAAGCAATAGATATGGATCCTTTTTTGCAATCTTCTACATGTTTACATCCAGTTATGCCAGCACCATTTGTTGAAGATGCTTTTTTCCATAATATAATTTTAGCTTCTTTGTCAGAAATCAAGTATTCATAGGTTTGTGGATTAAAATCAGGGTCTTTGATTAATTCGTTTGGTCCTCCTGCCTATTTTTTATTTTGCTGAAACCAAGCTGTTTTCATTACTGTAATAGGGCTTGATGTCAGGTAGTGATGCCTCCAGAAGCTTCTTTATTATACAGGACTGTTTGGCTATCCTGGGCTTTATTCCATACGAAGTTGAGTATTGTTCTTTAAGGTCTGTGGAGAATTGTACTGGCATTTTGTTGGGGATTGTATTGAATCTGTTGATTGCTTTTTGTTAAGATTGCCATTTTTTTATTACGTTGATCTTACCTATCAAAAAACATGGGAGATCTTTTCATTTTGTGATCCCTTCTTCAATTTCTTTCTTCAAAGACTTAGAGTTCTTGTCATAGAGGTCTTTCACTTCTTGGTTTAGCACTACCACAAGATATTTTTATGCTACTCATGACTATTCTAGAGTGGTTTAGGAGGTCTTTTGGTCTTTGTGTCTTTTTTATTGCTTAATAAAGAAAGTGCCTCGGCCTCGTTGATAGGGCAGAACATAGGTAGGTGGGAAGACAAAACTGGATGCTGGGAGGAAGAAAGGCAGAGTCAGAGAGAGAACATGGATCCTCCGCTTGAAACAGACGCCAGTTAGAATCTTGCTGGTAAGCCATTACCACGTGGCAATACACAGATTAATAAAAATGGATTAAATTAAGATGTAAAAATTAGCCAATAAAAAACTAGAGTTAATGGGCCAAGCAGTGATTTAATTAATACAGTTTCTGTGTGATTATTTTGGGGCTAAGCTAGCAGGGTGGCCAGGACAAACAGGCTCCCCCCTCCAACAATTGGCTCTCCAATGTGGTTGACTATATCCATGTAAAACTAAAAGCTTAAAAATCCCACCCTCCAACACTAAAGGGTAATGTTTCATTTTTTTTCTCAGCCCTTTTATCTTTTGTATATATGAGGGCTACTGATTTTTTTTTGAGTTGATCTTGTATGCTTGCACATTACTGAGTGTGTTTATCATCTATAGGCATTCCATGGTAGAATTTTTGGGGTCATTTATGTATACTATCATATCTGTAAAAAACAAAAGTTTGACTTCTTCATTTTCAATTTGAATCCCGTCGATCTTTTGTTGTCTTATTGTTCTAGCTAGAACTTTGTTTACTATAAAGAATAGATATAGAGAGAGTGGACAGCATTGTCTTGTTGCAAATTTTAGTGGAATCCCTTTGAGTTTTTCTTCATTTAATTTGTTGTTAGCTGTTGGCTTGCCTAAAATTACTTTTATTATGTCAAGATGTGTTCTTTATATTTCTGATCACTCCAAGACCTTTTCATTAAGGGGTAGTTGATTTTGTCAAAGGCTTTTTCAGCATCTAATGGGATGATCATGTGTTTTCTTCTTTCTGTTTATTTATATGGTGAATTTCATTGACAAATTTTCAAATATTGAACCATTACTGCATCTCTTTAATGAGCCCAAATTGATCATGATGGATGATATTTTTGATGTGCTCTTGAATTTGGTTTGCCAGTATTTCATTGAGTATTTTAACATCAAAGTTTCTGAGGAATATTGTCCTGTAATTCTAATTTTTAGTTAAGTCTTTGTGTAATTTGGGTATCAGGGTAGCTGTAACCTCCTTAAAGGTGTTTGCCAATGTCCCTTCTGTTTCTATTTTGTGGAACAATTTGAAGAGTATAGGTATTAGATCTTTGAAGTTCTGGTAGAATTCTGCACTGAAACATTCTGGCACTAGGTTTTGGGGTTGTGAGACTTTTGATGGCTGCTTCTCTTTCCTTAGGGATTACAGATCTATTTAAATTGTTCATCTGGTCATGATAATTTTGTTATGTGTTACCTATCCAGAAAACCTATTGTAATTCTGTGGAGTATAGATTTTCAAAGTATGACCTAATCATTCTCTCAATTTCCTTAGTGTAGGTAAAGATGGCTTGTTTCCTAGCCACCCAGAAATCATCATACAGACACTATATTAATTGCAGCACTGCTTGACTTTCGACTCTAACATATTCCTAGCTATCTCTTACATCGTAATTTATCCCATTACTATTATTTTGTATCTTCCCATGATGCTTGTGGTTTACTAGGTAGGTTACAGCATCTGTCTCCATCATCAGACATGGTGTCTCTCTGCCTCCACCTACTCTCTCTCTCTACATCTCTGTTCAGATTTTCCACCTGTCTATACTCTGTTAAGCCATTGGCAGAATGCAGTTTCTTTATTAAACAATGGCAATATAACCTATTGACAGCTTACTAAGGGGAATCCCATATCACCTCAGTGTCTGCTGTTATGTTCCCCTTATTTCAGATTTTGTTAATTAGATATTCCCTCTCTGCTTTTTGGTTAGGTTGGATATAGGTTTGTCTTTCTTGTTGATATTCTTAGAGAACCAGCTCTTTGCTACATTGATGCTGTATATTGTTTGCTTTGTTTTACTTTACTGATTTCAGCCCTCAATTTGATTATTGCCTCTCTTCTACTGCCTGAGTGATTCTGCTTCTTTTTGTTATAGAGCTTTCAGATGTGCTGTTATTTTACTAGTATGTGATTTCTTCAGTTTCTTTATGTAAGTCTATGAACTTTCCTCTTAGCACTGCTTACATGATGTCCCATAGGTTTAGGTTGTGTATGCTATGTCTTCATTTTCTTTGCATTCTAGGAAGTCTTCAATTTTTCTTTATTTCTTCCTTGATCCAGGAGTGATTCAGTTGAGCATTGTTCAGTTTTCCAGAGTTTGTAGGATTCCTACAATCAGTGAGTTGTGGTTTTTTTGTTTGTTTGTTTGTTTTTTGTTTTTTGTTTTCAAGACAGGGTTTCTCTGTAGCTTTAGAGCCTGTCCTGGAACTAGCTCTTGTAGACTAGGCTGGCCTTGAATTCACAGAGATCTGTCTGCCTCTGCCTCCAGAGGGCTGGGATTAAAGGTGTGTGCCACCACCACCTGGCTGAGTTGTTGATTTTAAACTTTAAGTCATGGTGACTCAATAAGATACAGGGAGTTGTTTTAAATTTTTTTGTATCTACTGAGGTTTGCTTTGTTACAGAGTACATGGTCAATTTAAGAGAGGGTTCCATGAGGTGCTGAAAAGAAGGTATATTCTTTTGTGTTTTGTTGGAATGTTCAATAGATGTTTGTTAGATCCATTTGAGTTATGATATCTGTTAATTCTCTTATTTCTCTGTTAAGTTTCTGTCTGGTTGACCTATCCATTGGGGACAGTGGTGTGTTGAAGTCTCTTAGTATTAATGGGTTGGGTTTGATGTGTGGTTTAAGCTTTAGTAATGTTGCTTTATCAAATGTTGGTACCCTTTTATTTGGGCATAGATGTTCAGAAATGAGACTTCATTTTGATGGATTGTTTCCTGTGACGAATATGAAATGTCTTTTTTTTTAATCTCTTTTGATTGATTCTACTTTGAAGGCTATTTTGTTAGATATCAGGATAGCTACACCCACTTGTTTCTTAGGTCCATTTGACTTGAAATTCGTGACCCAACTCTTTACTCTGAGTCATTGTCTGTCTTTGAGGTTGATGTACATTTCTTTTATGCAGCAAAAAGGATGAACCCCATTTCCATAGCCTTACTCTTAGCCTATGTCTTTTTATATGTGAATTGAGTCTATTGATATTAAGAGATATTCATGACCACTGATTGTTAATTCCTGTTTTTTGTCAGTGGTTATATTTGTATATTGCCCTTCTTTGTGGTTTGCTGGTGTGAGGCAATCTATTCCCTGTGTTTTCATGGGTAGAACTAACTTCCTTGAGTAGGAGTTTTCCTTCTAGTACTTTCTATAAGGCCAGATTTGTGGATTCGTTGTCTAAAACTGATTTTGTCATAGAATATCTTGATTTCTTATTGGTGGTGATTGAAAGCTTTGTTGGGTATAATAGCCTTGGCTTGTATCCATGTTTTCTTAGTGTTTAGAGTACATGTCTCCTGGATCTTCTGGCTTTCAGTGTTCATTGAGAAGTCAGGTGTAATTCTGATAGTTCTGTCCTTTATATGTTACTTGGCCTTTTCCTTTGTAGCTCTTAATATTCTTTCTTTATTCTGTATGCTTAGTGTTTGGATCATATTATATATTATTATATTTGGCCCAGTCTATTTTGTGTTCTATAATCTTCTTGTATGGTACTTGCATATACACACACATACATAGATATATATGTACATATAAATACAAAAATATACATTTATATATCTGTGTGTACAGTGTATCATTTTAGGTAAATATAAAAAATATTCCTTATGTGTTTCTCCAACAACCTGGTATTATTTACTGTTAGTCTACAATCTCCTATTCCTCCTTCCCTCCCTCCCACCCACTTGGAGCCCCCTCCTAGCTATTACTTTTTCCACTTTTTTTTCTTCCTAATCCTGCACTACCTATTACCCCTTTAGAGTTTCATGGTTTCTATGGTTACACCATGTTGTATACCCACATGTTTGAATTTAGAGATTGGGACCTCATGTAAAAAAAAGAACATATAAAATTTTCTTCCCAGGTTTTGGTACTCATATCCAATATGATCATTCCTATATCCATCTACTTAACTGAAAATTTTTTGATTTCATTTTTTGTTACAGTTGAGTTGCTTTCCCTTGTATTAATCTACATTTTCTTTATTTATCTGTTGAAAGACATCTAGATTATTTCCATTCCCTGCCATTTTGAATAGGACAGCAATGATCACAGCTGAGCAAGTATCTGTGAAGTGGGATAAGAAAGTCTTTGGACATAAGCCAAAGAATGACATAGCTGCATGCTTATTTTTAGATTTTGAGGGTTTTTCACATTTATTTTCATAGTAGCTGCATGAAACTTCATTTTCACCAACATGAATGAAGTTTGTTTCATCATGAAAGCTTATGAACTTTTGTCAGTTGTTTGGTTAATGTTAGCCATATTGAATGTGATAATGTGAAATCTCAAATTTATTTCAATTTGCATGTTCTCAATTGTTATAGAACAACCCTTTTGCATGCCGTGAATGTGTTTTATTTCCACTGGTTCATAAAGTAGCTGATTTGGCCTATTTCAAGGGAGAATAGAGCCAGACAGGGAATCCCAGCAGAGATACAGAGAGGGGAAGGATGGAGTCTGAGAGAGAAAGCACCCAGCTGCCCAAGAAGATGCCAAAAGACCTGTATTGCTTTGAGCCCCGTGGCAATATATAGATGAATAGAAATTGGTTTATTTAGATGAAAGAGCTAGTTAGTAATAAGCCTGACCTATAGCTCGAACAATTTGTAGATACTATTAAGCCTCTAAGTGATTATTTTACAAGTAGCTGCAGGAAGCGAGCAGAACAGAAAAACCTCCATTTATACTTGATGCTGCATCACAGTGCATATAAATCCACAGAAGTCCCAAGGAAGCTTTAAAAAGGGCTTCTAAGCTATGCGGTGGCGGCATGTGCCTTTAATCCCAGCACTTGGGAGATAGAGGCAGGCAGATCTCTGTGAGTTCGAGGTCAGCCTGTTCTACGAGAGCTGGTTCTAGGACAGGCTCCAAATTTACAGAAAAACCCTGTCTCGAAAAACAAAACAAAAAACAAACAAAAACAGGGCTTTTAGACACACAAAATTGGAGCCAAGAACAGCTTCATAGTTCATGCTGCTCTGTCAGGTCCATAGTATAGAGAAGTATACCCTGGCCGTGAGGGGCTTTGAACTGCAGCCTCACTTGGGAGATGGCAAAAAGAGGCTCTTTCCAGCTGTAGCCTGCATGTTTGGGAGCACAGCCACCTGCATGTATTTAGAAATATTACAGATGCTAAGGAGAGAGAGAAAAAAGAGTTACACAGTCATAGATTAAAAAAAAATAGTTTTGCTGGGCAGTGGTGGTGCACGCCTTTAATCACAGCACTTGGGAGGCAGAGGCAGCCAGATCTCTGTGAGTTTGAGGCTGGCATGTTCTACAAGAGGTAGTTACAGGACAGATCCAAATCTACAGAGAAACCCTGTCTCAAAAAAAAAAAAAACAAAAAAGTTTTAAGATAATAAAATAGAGTCTTTAATAGTGATAATAAGATAATATTAAAAATAGGCTATGAAAAAGTAAGAATTACACAGAAAGTCTGGATTATATATTTTACTGTTTTCCTTTAAATTTTTAACAGTTAATGACCTAACTACTGAGAGATCTTTGACTGTGGGAGCTACTATATTAAACCATACATATTCTAAAGGTATGTTGGCTTCAAAATTGGCTCTAAAGATATGTCGTTTTGGAAAAGAGGTTCTGGTGTAGGAGGTGCTTCTTCATTTGTATTGCTGCTTTTGTTTCCACAGAACACTAGAAGCTGTGAATTCCTTCCAGGTTAATATGGTTTGATCAAGGAACACTCCCTGAAAATTCTGGCTAAAACATGAAGAAATAAACTTAAAGTAACCTTCAAGACATGTGATATATATATTTTGCCTGCTCAGCACATAACAAAAAATCATCTTTGACTGATTTATAAACAATACATAGTCTGTGCTTGTATTAATGCAGATATATAAGTTACCTTTAAAAGTTTATGTATTTTCAGAACAAGGGGACAATAAAAATGATGGCCCAGAATATCCAACATCCAAAACAGCTTCAAGACTTCTGACTGAGATAACCCAGCCTCACAGACTACTACAAACAAGATTTAACCATAATTCAAACTTTTCCTCAGGTTCCCTCACCAATCAGCAGAAAATAGTCTAGAGAACTACACCTAAATTTCCAAAATATTATTTATGAATATTTGTTATCATTTAAGGGGGCTGGTTATTGCTCATAATCAATCTCTTTCTAAAAGAAGAAAGGGGGACATGATATAACACATGGGAAAATGATAGATAAATGAATCTACTTTTAAAAAACGTAATCTCAAAATATTTACAATATGGACTTTAGTTTGTTGATATAAATTTAAGGTTAATTTTGTTAAACTGCATTATATTTCTACTCTTAAGGTATTTTATTTATGCAGCTCATTTAAAAATATAATTCATAATTAAGAAATACAGAATAATGTTCATTTATTAGTCAGACTTATATTCATGTGAGTTAGGTTTTTTAGATCTACAAAAACACTTTAGATAAATAGATGTACTTCAACCTCTTCAATGACCAACAGAATATGATATTTTAAAACATTTTAATCACTTGAATTTTCATGATACTAAGGCGTGTCTGCTCCTGGCATATGGAGTTTGCTTTCTTCATGGAAAAACTGGTCTATTGGACAAAAACCTGGCCTTGCTTCAACTTGGCCAATCCAGATAAGCAGGACACAAGCAAAAGCGACTGCTGAACATTGATGAGACAGGGTAAGATAGTCCTTCAAATTTTCCTGCTTCTGAAAATGGTCTATCAGACATTTTAGACCTATAGCCAAAGTTTGATGTCCAAAACTTACAGAGAAACCTTAGGTGACTGTCCAGGAAGCCAGCTGTTTCTGTCATTTCTTGTACTTTTTGTAAGTCGCTTGTTTGCTCTTCCTGCTTACTCAAGTAATATTACATTGCACCTCAGTCTTTGATGGGGTTGAAGACTAGATAGTTACATTTACAATCCTCTCAAATCGTAGTTTAGGGCATATTAGGTATAAGGCATAAGCTGTTCAAGAAAGGACTACTACTGAGGTAATCTCTGTAATTTGTCAATTATTTATTGTTTGGACACCTAGAATATGTTTCATACTTGACAAAGTTCTTGTTGGTTGCAGTTTCATTTATGTTAGTGTTATTACTTCTTGTTCTGGACAATACTTACTAATTGTTCTTATTGTATATAGTTTTATATTAGGACTACAACCTTCTTAATTAGACAAAAAGGGGGAAATGTGGAATTTGACTTCAGAAGCCAATGGTATTGGGATGATTTAGCCCTAGGGATGTCTTCTTCTCTGAGTATATGACAGGGTAAGAACTGATGAGGAGGGTCGCACAATCTCTCTGGGATGGTGAGGGAACTGACAGAGCTATGGCTTGGCATTTCCTTTGGCTCTTGAGGAACAAGGTTACAGTGCAGGAGCAGAGAGCTGGTTCCCCTGTGGGATTGGTGGATCACCTGGTGATTCGATCCAGATTCCTCCTTCTGTCTTGTAATCATTGTACACAGATTTGATTTAATAAAAGGTGTAACTATCCTAAGGATTCTCACTTTACTCAACTGTTAAGGTCACTGAACAGTTTTTGAGGCATGGCTTAACCTTTTCTATTTCTCCTATTGAGAACTGTCTGTGCATAAAGATGTAATGCAGTACCCATCTTGCTGCACAAGCTCTGTTTCTACAAGCCACCTAAAGTCAGGAAGATTTTCTATAATCAATTTAAATGGAATTGTGTTCACTTTAAGTCTCATATATGCAAGATACCTAAGTGAATATTTTCAAACCTAATGTTATTTGTTGTCCATTTTTATGTCAAGCCTGTTGAAATAAAAGCTGGGTCATTAATAAATATATATTTCAAGGCTCCTGAATTGTGGATGTATGGTAAATTTTACCTAATTACAATAACAAGCACAGTGATTAGCAATAAGGAAGAAATTAAATAAAATAATCCTCGTGGTGGCATTTCTAAGTGTTCCCTTAAAAAAATGTGAAAACTGCAGTTCAACAGATTGAATAAAATGAGCACTGTGATGTTTTCCACACAACAGATTTTATCAGATTTTCAATTTAATTTTTCATGAGAATGGCACTAATAAGGGATTTTAAACATTTATGACAAGTACAATTGGTCTTTAAACTCTCGTCATCAAACTGTCACTAATACTAGAATTTGCATATAAATTCCAGTTCCCCATTCTACACTGTGTGGACAAAAACCACAATTATTTGTTTTTCTGGACAGTTGTAAAGCACTTGAAGCAAACAGGATGTATTGTGTTGACAGGAAAATACAGAAGTGTGTTGCTGGATTTGGAGATCCTCACAAGGCCCTTCTGGGAAGACTTTGAAACTTCGTTTTGAAAGGTGGCTCTTCCTTGTAATTAAGGTAGTTCAAGGCATGAGATCCACACATTCAAGTAAACAGGTTTTCTAAATTACCTGTTTACCATGTGCTTCTCCCATTAGCACCATCATTTCTTGCTGTTCACACCAATGTAATGATCACTTCTCAGGCACTTATACAGTAGGCCTGACTAGCTTGCTGCCTTTTACTCTGGGGAAAGATGATCGATTGCTGATGTTTATTAAGCAAGTGTAAAGCAATAAACGATGGGTGCTGTTGATAATTCAAAAAGCAGAGCTAGTAATGATCTAAGGATCAGGAGGATTATTACATACCTGGCCTTTGTAAATATGCCTGATTGCTACTGGGATTCTCCAATGACTGTGTGAACTTAAATGCCTTGTTATTGATTATTTTCATTTTTACTATATTTTAAATTGACATATTTTTCAGTGCAAATATCCATTCTACATATGTCAAATCCAGTTATAGCTACATGAGAATTTATAGACAGTGCAACAATGAACTTAGACTGCAGAAGTTCAATTCAGGGAAACACACACACACAAAATAAAAATTCTCCTCAAAACTCCTTCACACTTACTTTCATTCCTTTACTCTGCAGATGGAACAGACACTGCCATCAGAATCACCAAGCATGTGCTCTGAGTTCTGTTGGTGCTGCTAGTGTGCTTACTAAGACTCTAGTAAAAATAACTTAAGTATATGTATTCTTCCAAAATGAAATGAGATACCACATTGATTCTGACTTTTTTCCTTTTGTAAATAAAAGACAACAGTTTTTTTTTTGTTGTTGCTGTTGTTTGTTTGGTTGGTTGGTTTTTTTGGGGTTTTTTTTTGTTTGTTTGTTTTTTGAGACAAGGTTACTCTGTAGCTTTGGTGCCTGTCCCAGAACTAGGTTTTGTAGACCAGGCTGGCCTCAAACTCACAGAGATCCGCCTGCTTCTGCCTCCCAAGTGCTGGACAACAATTTTAAGAGTCAAAATATGATATGCCTTCCAGGGTTACTGTAAAGTGTCAAAAGTATGAAATGTGAATTTATTCAAGTGAAAACATATTAATTTCTTATTTTAAATGGCCAATACTACAATTATCAAAATCATATTAAAATAAGAAACAATATTTTTGTTTTTTAAATAGTTGTTTATCAAAGGGCAGAGTGTGAGAGACCTTGGAACACTCAGTTCTAAGTAGAATGTCTCCAATCCCTCCCCTCCAGTCTCTAAAGAACACTATATAAGAGGAGGAAGAAAGATTGTAAGAGACAGAGGGGATGAAGGGTACCAATGAAACAAGGCTTTCTAAACATAGGTGGACCACTGATATACATACTGAATTCACAGAGACTGTGGCAACACAAATAGGGCCAACACATATCTGGATCAAATAGGGTCACAAAATCTGAAAGGAGAAGTCAACACAATTTATCATCCCTAATGCAGAGCTATCTCATATTGATCAATTTCATAAATGTAAAATTAGTTTTCTTCAATCGGGTCTCACTGTATATACAAACCACTCTTGAGAGCAGACCCCGAGTGCAACAGTAGAAGGCCAACTCTAGCAGAGCTCAGAGGTATTTTTGGTGGATCTTTATCTCATAATGCTTTGTCATATGTTAGGACTTTTTTCTTTGTATCCTAGAGGTCTCTGTGCATGTATTATAGCAGCCAGCTGTGTGTCTAAGAATGTGTGTCTTTGCTTGTTTCCTGTGTTTTTCTTCTCCTATTTTTTCTTTACTATTACAGTTTGTTTTTCCTTTTACTTATTTTATTTTATTATTATATTCCAGGTGTCTGTTTGTCTTCTAAGGAGAGAGAAAGAAAGGGTAAGGATTTGAATAGCAGGGTTAGAGGGAAATAGGAGGATTTGGGGGAGGCAAACTATAATCAAAAGATATTATAAAAATGAAATCCATCTATTTCAGTAAAAGAAAAATAGAGAATAAAATCACTGTCTACTGCATAAGAGGAAAAAGTAAATATCTGCTATATGCTTATACTAAAGATATATACATTCTTATTTAAAATTCAGATCAAGAATTCTTTGTTTTATGAAGCAAATATAAAAACAAGAAAAAATATGGCTAAAAATGCTCACTACAGAAAAATTAATCTTAACATAGCAACAATTGCTATTTTATTCATACAAAAGTCAACCTTTCCTGACAAGAGGACAGACAATGTGTATCATTCCACCTCTAAAGTAATTTTGCCTGGTATTTGGAAGTCTGTCTTAATGAAACTGAGATTAATTCAGGATATTTTTAAAAGATGGATTTCTCATAAATGACAGATCTCATTCAATGTGTGTAGCTTCTAATTAGCTGCTCTAACTCTCCTGATTGGTATGGTTCCAGGAATGTGGTGGTATTTCATTAGCAATATACTTTTTCAATTGTTTGTGTAATGCTACAATATAATAACACTATTCTAGACTTGTAGACTAAAGGATATAAAGTAAGATCCTCCAATTTTTTCCCCTTATGTTCGTATGTGTATTATAAGATAAAAATAGATCAACATTTCTATGTAGTTAAAACTTCTAGAATGTTGGAGTAGTAATTTGTAATGAACACTGTGGAGTTTCACTTGGACCTTAAACCTTTGTTTTTGTATTATTATTATTATTATTATTATTATTATTATTATATTACTTTAAAAATTACTAATCCAAATCCTTCCCCTACTCCACCAGCAAACAGCAAGAAGCTGTGTTGAACTCTGTATTTTTGTGTCTAGAATTCCTTTTCAAGCCCTCTCAGGTTTTAAGTGGATTTTAGTCAATCATGTTGATGCAAATTTTTAGTAAGAAGGTTGCTTGCTTGTTCCAGCATCACAGAACTAAAATAATTAGACAGAAACTGTATTAATTAAATCACTGCTCGGCCCATTAGCTCTAGCTTCGTATTGGCTAATGCCTACATGTTAATTTAACCCATTTCAGGCAGACAAGGTAATGAGGTTTTCTGAGGCTTCTTTTAGAGGGCTAACCCTATTCATTGTCCCATGATTTTATCACCTTATTAAGACCATTACTTTGTGGATTCAGATTTGACATATAAATAAGGGCTTAGATGTTTTGGGTAGGTTGATGGAGGCTGTTTGTTATTTCCCAGCTGCTTAGACCCAAAATAATCACAGAGAAACTATATTATTTTAATCACTGCTCGGCCAATAGTTTAAGCTTATTTCTGGCTAATTCTTATATCTTAAATGAACCTATTTCTATTAATCTGTGTATCACCACGTGACTGTGGCTTACCAGCAAGGTTCTGGCACATCTGTCTCTTGCAGGTGGCTACATGGTTTCTAGTTGACTCGGCCTACTCTCTCTATACATCTCTTCCAGCCAGACTTTACTCTGTTAAGCCATTGGCCAAAAGTAGCTTTATTCATTAACCGATATAAGCAAAACATAGACAGAAGGACTTCCTACACCAGTCAGGGGTCACAAACATTTAGATCTGAGCAAACATCAAAATGAAATTATGTTATATAGTAATTGCTTTGATAATATTCTTGAACATTGAGTGTTATTATGTTAATATTATGCGTAGTAAAAATGTTTTAGTGGGTTACTAAGTTAGTTCCAATTAATCTCCAGTAGCCAAAGAGTTTTTTATAGATATGAATATGGCTGTTAAAAAACCTGCTATGAAGTTATGTTTTATTATTATAATGTATATGGTGGACAGAAATAGGAGTAGTTTTGTATGTGATAAACTCAGAAAGAGAATATTCTGTACTTTAGTCATCTAAATGCAATCAACTCAACAAAATTGAAAAAGAAGATGAATTCAATACATGTAACATAACTTTTTCATGAATAGCTTAAATTGCATTCCATTAAATAAAAGCAGCATCCTGAATGAGAGACAAGACTTGATGTCTTGTTTATAGTCATCAATTTCTGAATTACTATAATGTGTTTGCAAATAATTTGTGTATTTTCCTGACAGAAGATTTGAAAGGTGACATATTTTCTTATGCCAAACAAATAAACTTAAAAACAGAAAAATGTAACAAAATTAATATGGATTGCAAGTTTAATGAATGGCAGTTTATCAAATGTGGGTAAAAGTAGATACTGAAGCTACACTTTGCATTATAAATAATTGCTAATAAAACCATGGCCATAGAGTTCCCTATATTGCTATTCTGAATGTGCTAGTTGGCTATAAACTTCTTTAGAATCAGCTATTTCTGATTTACTTGCTGTTGCTGATATTTACTAATTTTTCATTTTGTAAAGTGTGCATGCATATACACACTTTATGTTTGGATAGCTCAGAAGGTAGTCAACCCTGATATTTCTAATTGGTCTATTTCAAGTATGTGTGACTTTGCCATTCTTTTACCAAGACTACATTACTGCCAGATCACCCTGACACCTTTCTATTTTTTTTAATTTTAACTTAATATATAATAGAGAATCTGGACACTGTTATCATCAGTATCTTCCTTTATGGCCATGATCTTGTGCTTCTCTTTCTGGTTATCCTTCTTTTAAAGGTTAGTATCCTCCAATGAACACTATTATTTCCTCAGCATTGCTGAAAATATATAATACATTCATTCATCTCATCCTAGTCTAGTATTATCAAGCATTTTAGTAGTTTCTGAAGATTTAAGTGGAACATTGTCAGGAAATCTAGAATTGCACCAAGAGAAGTTAAGATATTTGAAGATTCTTTACTCACAACTCTTCTAGCATAATGAAATTCTGATTCTGATCTAAATTAAGTAATGCTACTCCCTTGAACAACTAAGTACAAGGGAAAATTTTGATATCTGGTAGAGACCTGTTCTCATATTTACATTGCTCATCTGACCTGATTTTTACTATTACACTCCAGAAAACTGCTGAGATTTTATCTGCTCCGACTTCTTATATCAATGAATTTACATGATACCCAATTCTTTTCTTCTCAACTCTACACTGTAAATGCTGTGTCTGTTAATCTGAAGATGGAATTCATTATGACCTGCTTTTGCTTATTTAATAATTTAAGATGTAGTTTTCAAACACTTTCTATAAGAAAGTAATGTTCCCAAACTAGAAGTATAATAAATAAAATAATAAATAAATAAATGAACAGAAACTATATGTGGCAGCCCACAGATGATAATAGTGTTATTGTATCTCTAAGAAGTAGCAAAAGTCAAGGAATTGTTCATTCAGCTTCCTGAAGTAAAAGTGGTTAAAATTTCTGACAAGTCTTCTCGGTTGGTCAGTCTACTTATTTTAATTCATTCCATGGTCCAAACCCAGGAATTGATACCACCTAACTTTAGGCCATTTCTTCTCATATCAGTTAACCTTAATAAGGACTATTCCTTTGAGGCTGTCCCTGGAAACCTCTCCAAAAAAATGTAGATTCTCTGAGGTTGACAAATTACCTGGAAGAACCATAATTCTCTTTTTTCTGACTAAAATATAATGTGACATGCTGTATGCCCTGTCAGGATGATCACTCATGTTATCATCCAAATTAAACACATCCTTCCTACAATGACATTTGTCAGAATATTTTGGCAGTGGACCCAAAATTAACAGAGGCCTTAAGGAATATGGAATTGTTACAGGAGAGTGGGTCCTTTGTTTGTCCCAGCCTCCCAGCTAGCTTACACCCAAAATAACCACACAGAAATTATATTAATTAAATCACTGCCTGGTCCATTATCTCTAGCCTCTTATTGGCTAATTTTTACACCTTGATTTAACCCATTTCTATTAATCTGTGTTCACCATGAGGTCATGGATTACCAGAAAAGATTTAGCATGTCTGACCTGGCGTTTCCATGGCAGCTCTCTCTGACTCTGCTTTCTTCCTCCCAGAATTCAGTTCTGCCTTATCTGCCTACCTAAATTCTGCTCTATCACGTCAAGCAGTTTCTTTATTAATTAACCAATGAAAGCAACGCACAAACAGAAGGACCTCCTACACCATAGAATAAGATTCATAACACTTGAGAGCATACCTGATTAAAGTTGACCACAGACTGCAAAAATTTCCAGGAAAACTGTATTTTATTTTTTGTAATGTACAACATGGCTGATGAATCTATCCATTGGAGAGAACACAGTTTTAAAGGTTATCTGCAAACTTCACAGTTCTGTAAAGAAAGTATTCTTCAGGTTTAATATTTTTGTGAAATGAAAATCCCATGTCTATCCTTCTCCAAGTTGTACCCTTTGGCATTTATAAATGTCTGCAGTTTTGAAGTTCACCTGAAATGAATAAAAATGAAATATTCCAAGTATTTAGTAACCATAATGGTATGCAAATGTAATATTGCTAAGGTTAGACATATCATTATTTTATTTCATTACCAGTTCTCCCATCAAGTTACCTTTTAATAAAGTTGAATTAATAAAATTACAGTTGACACAATGTTACCTTTTAAAATGACAAAGAAGTAAAATAGGCAGATTTAAGAGATAATAATAAATGAATGTGTTTATATGTATTTATGTAGACTTACATTATTCCTTGATAAAAACTACTGGGATCTTATATTCTATTATTTATACTTTTGAGTATTAAAAAAACTCTAAGGACAATAGTAGATAAGTTTACATTCAGAAAAAAACATGGAACAACTTATGTCATGTAGTGCATATGCTGTTAACAAACCTAGATGATTTTGCAAATGTTTTCATTAAAATAAATCTAAATATGGTCAGAAATTTCCAGATTCTCTGATACATCAAGTACTATGTCTGATTAAATATTGATATACATGTTTTAGGTTAGCCTAAACATTTGTACAAAATCATTGCTTTGATTTATCACTTGGAATTAAATATCCTAGAAATGAATTTGACATCAAATTTAATAATTTTCCATTGTTTTCTAATGGATATATTCTGTGTGTGTGTGTGTGTGTGTGTGTGTGTGTGTGTGTGTATGTGTGTGTTTGTATGTGTGTGTTTAAGTGAAGGCTGGAGAGATGGTACAGTAAGTAAGCTTTTTATTGGTGCACAAATCTGCATTTGAATCCTGGAATCCACATGGTGGCTTAAAGCCATCCATAACTGCAGTTCCAGACAACACCCTTTTAGACTTCTACAGACACCAAGAATGCATGTGGTATACCTGAAGCCTCAGCTATAAAGTTTCACAGCTGTGAATACTAAGCATGAGATGTATTGATACGGGATTACCCTCTGGATGCTATGAATGTGTTTGTCATTGCTTTAAAAAGAATCTGCTTTGGCCTATAGCAGGGCAGAATATAGAGAGAATAGGAGTCAAGGAGATTTCATGCAACTGCCAAAGGAGACAGACATGGAGAACCTTACCCGGTAAGCCACAACCTCGTGCTGATATTTAGATTAATAGAAATAGGTTAATTTAAGATGTAAAAGTTAGTTAATAAGAAGCCTGAGCTAATAGGTCAAGCAGTGTTGCAATTAATAAAGTTTCTGTTTGATTAATCATGTCTGGGTGTCTGGGAACAAATAAGCAGTCTCTGACTATACAATAAATTAGGACAATAGCAATAGACATGCTAAAGTGGATGGGAAAATCCCATGAATCCTCAAACATACATACACTGAGAACCACAGCAACTGAGGAATACTAAAAATGGGAGAAATGGTCTTTGTCAGGGAAAAGCACACCAACTGGTAATCTAATATCAAGTGGTCATCCCGTAAAACATATATTCACAACATTAAACTTACTGATAGGTTAAATTTAGAAATTTATGTATGTGTGCATATAACAACAAAAATTAGTGTATGAATTTGAAAGGAATGGTTTGAAGGGAAGAAAAGGAAGGGAGAAATGATGTAATCATAATCTCAACAATGAGATGAAAATGCATGAAAAATAAAATCTTTAGACAGCATCCCCCCCCCCAAAATATTTTAAATAGAATTACCTTTGCAACAATGTTCTCCCTAGAGTTGAAAAGCTAGCAAATAAAATAGATTATGTCAGGGATGCTTTGCTCTGTTTTGTTTCTTGGGCATCAAGTTTCATAAACGCTCCAGTATTCCTCTTGATTTCCTTCCTTATTTTGACCATAAAATTAAGATGCTGTTGCTGGAGATATCACATACTTAAGTCATACATTATGGAAAAATCAAGTTGGTATTGTTCAGGAAACTTTTTCCTTTATGGATAGCATAATTTTATTAGAGGTCCTGTGCCTGGTTCAAGAAAAGAAAAGTAGTCATTCATCCTACCCATTTCTGAACATTGTGAGTTACAATAATGACTTGCCTGACATTTGTCCACTAGTACTAAAGTGGCACAAATGTAATTGGAGTAGCCAATAACTTTCTATTTGGATTCGAGGCTGTCTTATAAGGAAAAAATATCCTGGCAAAATAACTGGGGCCAAGAACCTGTGTCAAGATTGTTGTATGCTCTAATGGAAAACCTACCACTCTATGAATTTAAGAAGAAAAGTGATTGCACAAGTTTTTTCAGTATAAAATAAAAGGCAGAAATTGCAAAGGACGATGAAAAATTTCAACACACAATGTTTTAAGTTCCAAATAAAAAATTTAAAAAAAAAAGAAATTATAACACTTCATAAAAATATAAGATCACCAAAAGGGAAATAAACAAACAAACAGAAGATTTTGAAAACGGTGAGGCAGGCAACTGAGTAAGTTACTTTTAATTCTGGCTTTTATTCTAGAACTATTCATTTAACAGACTTGTATCATGCTGCACATTCTTGAAGGCAGATTGCTTTGTCTATGATTAACACATTTCCTTTTTAAAATCTGGTTACAACTCAGATTTTGCTTTGCTTACCTTTCACTTCCTGGCCTTTCCTTTCACATAAGGAGAGCTCTTCTTTTTATTATATTTACCAAATATCACATTGCTTTCAGACATCTCTCAATGATGCATTTTATTTAAAATTTTTTAAATTTAAAATCTACTCAGTCATGACTCTTCATCTTTGATTGTTAAACATTCTCACTCAAACTCTACACATACACATACATAGTATGAAGCCCATTTAGTTCTCGTGTGTGTGTGTGTGTGTTTAGGAATTACTAATAAGGTAGCATATCAAAGTACTCATCCTTGGATAACAATGGTTCTTCCATTCTCAGCAATCATTACTGAGATATTTTCTTGCAACAGGAATCTTTGTTCTCTGGCTCTTATCATTTTCCTCTGATTCTGAGGTTAATAGGGTGCATTGTATGTATATGTATCAGTTGGACCTGAGTACCCCATAGTCACTTATTTCTTAACTAGGATATTAACTAGGTTATAATCTTAACTAGGATATTAACTAGGTTATAATCTTAACTAGGTATAAATCTCTGTAATTTTTTCTGCTGCTATCAAGAACTAATTTGATAAAGACTAAGAGCTATGTTTACCTCTGTATTTCTATTTTCAGGGCAACCATCTAATCTATGAACTGCTTTATTCTTTTCAACAAGTCAAGACTGTGTGTGTGTGTGTGTGTGTGTGTGTGTGTGTGTTCATTTTATAGTTCACATTTGAAAATTTCCTGAAAAGGAAATGGTTTTGTATAATATTTCTTTCCCAATAAAAAAATACTTCCTAGCTCCCTAGCTTTCTGATAAAATCATATGCATATTGTGATTGAGCAACTGAAGATCCAGTGTACATAATTTGATACAGTTCAATTCCTAATTAGTATAAAAAAATACAGTTTCGGCTAACTAGTATGAAAATATATTGAATTTTCATAAGAAGTAATTTATGAACCTTAGTATCAAAATCATATAAATCATTATTTTACTATTTTTTCTCAAAATAATTCAAATAAAAACTATTTAATAAAAGGTAAACCTTAAATATTTATTAAAATGCCTGTACTATAAAGAATAACAAAACAATTCAAATTTCCTGAGATATAATAGTTCAAACATATATTATTAAGATGTATATTGCAAAATATTATTCCCAGAATATTCCAGATATTTTCAAAATTAATCATCAAGGTCTAATTATCAAAATATTTTAACATTCTAAAATAAAACAAAACAATGTAAGGAAAAAAATAAATAAAAGAAAAAAATATTTTTAACATGTGTAATAATTTTCAGATACATTTATGCAATGATTTTGTTTGAATATATTAAATAAACATATTGTTTAATAATTCCTAATTTTGAAAATATCCTATTATCAGTCTCATCTCCAACTTAATATGATGCTTATCTGTGATCTTTTATGATGCTGGGAATGCTAGTGTTGTTATAAAACAAAAGTATATAAATTATCTGTTTGGTTTCTCTTACTAAAGCCCTAGGATTTCAGTTGGAGTTATTATTATATGACATATAAATCTTAATTTCTTTTGACACTTTATATGACCCCAATTCATGCATTATATTCAAATATATTTTCTTTTGCTTTCAAAAATATTGCCTGGCACTAATAGGCATTCTATAAATACAGCATACATGATCATCCAATTATAATTTAACACATTAAAACCTGTCAAATTCTATTGTCACTCTGGAATTTTTAATTGAAATGTGAATCCAGTTTCTATTTATATAAATTATGCTTAACTATTATTCTGTTCTAGACATTGCAAACAATTAAAGGAAATAAGAAGCACTGAGAGCAAAAGAACCATTATAATATGGTCATATTGTTGCAGACTTGTAGAAATAGGAAGAAATAGGAAACTCATTAGGTTATCTTGTCAGTCTTAATGGAAGATATTTAACTTTAATTTAGTCAACCAAACATGATTGCATGTATGATTGGTGAAGCTAAGCACCTAGAATTTGGGAACGAACCTCTTCATTGGAACAATTATTTTGCTTGTTTGTTTTGTGAAAGACATAATTATATATTGATATATTCAATAGTTCTAAAAAGATTGTCAGAAAAACATTAAATCCACATAATACAGAAAAAAACTAATGTAGAAATCATGCCACTAAAGTTTCATTTTTGCTATTTCTTGGCACTTTTATCTGATTGTCTTATTATAACTTTAAATTTAATCTGCTTATGTTCAATTTCTTAATTCCCTCCACCTACATTAACACTTAGTGGGAATCCTTTATAGAACCTGCTATATTTTGATGACTAAGATTTATGAAATAATACATTTTTGAACAGGTGACATAATGGTGTCCATGGCATGTGTCACCACCAAGGGCCACAGAGATGTCCAGGTTCTGGGTCACATCCTGTGCATGGTGGGGAACGGAGGACATGCTGTGTCTTGGCTCATTGTGATCTGGATGGCCTGCACTACTACCAATAATCATGCTGTCTCTAAGCTCCGTCCAGGAGCCATATCTGTGTTCATGATCCTGATGCAACCAGGGTCTGCAATGATATCAGTGGCTCCTATTCCCCATCGAGGTCTGTGCAGATGCCCAGAGAATGGGCTGACACCTGGGGACATTTTGGTGTCTGCGGGTGATGGTGCCACCTGGACCACACATACAGGAGTGGACTATGCTGCCACTCTGGGCCATGGTGACATCCAGCCCCAAGTTGTTGCCCATGACCATATGAGGGTCTGTTGCCTTCCAGCAGCTGAAGTCTGTGTGGATGTCCATTGCCCGTGTTACTATAGGGGCCTATGAGAACCCTGTGTTGAACCATATGTTCTACCATGTGTTGACTTATGAGGGCCTTGCTAGATTGGCCCCACCCCTCACTGGCCCGGAGTGACTTGCTCCCTTCCCCACTTACAGAAGAGCTGACCCTGAACATCCCTAGCCCTGGAACAGTGAACACTGATGACCCTGGCACACTAGTGCTGATCCCACTTAGTGGAAGAGCTTGTTCCCCCCCACACAGGGAAAAGCTTGCCCTACCCCTCACCACTGGCCTGGGAGAGCTGTCCCTGCCCCACCCCATGCCTGAGAGGAGTGATTTCATCAGCATGGACTAAGTAAGTTGGCTGCTGCCCAGGCACATATCAAGAGCTGGGAGTTGTTACAACACAACATCCACCCTGTCTATGAACTGCTGCGGTCTGTGACGGGACTGATCGTGCAGAAGCATAGCCAGGATATCTGAGAGTAATGTCCATGGGGTTCCAGTATTGATGAGGTACCAAAGTCAGAGGCCTTGAACGTGTTCATTACACAATGAACATTTGCAAATAAAGCTGTTTTTACAAGATTGTATACTTCAAGATACACTGCAGTTCCCAATGCCACTAAGCTAGATCAAAAGGTGATGAAGAAGTGGGAAAGACAGATAAGCAAAGTAATTTTTTTCTTCTTTTCAAAATTTTATTATTATTGCTTATTTTATCTTATTTTTATTTTCTTTTAGATTTCCTGTGGGGAAAATACTGAAGTGAAGGGGGATAGAAAGCTTGTGGAGAAGAATGGGGTTGGGGGG